>JAVRRP010000275.1:0-22007 GCA_036872775.1 Oleoguttula sp. CCFEE 5521 | reverse complement strand
CGACACCAGTGACCCATCACCAGCGAAAGCCTAGCATGGGTGACAAGGTTAGCGGCGCTTTGACGAATCTGAAGGGGAGCTTGACCGGCAAACCTGGTGTGAAAGTGAGTTGTTTGTACAGAAGTTCCGGTAAGGTACCTCAAGACTGACTCTGGACAGGCTGCGGGAACTCGTCGCATGCACGGCACCGATGGCCGTGGTAGTCATCGTGCATACTAGATTGGATGTTCACCGGGAGTAGGCGTTCGGTCGTGAGCGAATTACGGAATGGAGCGATGTCAGCGGTAATGAGATGATCATGTACTTGTACCTAGTTGTTCGATACCCTATCACAATTCTATCAATATCTACGAGTCTCTTGAAATACTCTAGCTCTCGGTCAAGGCGCCTGTCGCATTGCTGCAATGGTGCAACGCATTGTTGCGACGCCAGCGAGGGGCTGTTCTTCAAGATAAGAATTGGGAAGCGATGCTGCATGCCAATCCTCGACAGCGACGCTTGAGTGTGTCGCTGCTTGTGCGTCTGCCGATCGAAACGCAAGCACGTTGTTGTGGACAGCCCAAGCATCGCCCGCTGGCTCATATAGCGCGCGTGCTGAATCCCATCTACCGAAAGTTTCCCCGCAAAGTCCATGAAAGCTTGGATGAAATTGATGAATCAACCTCCTACATCTGGAGCGAACCGGTAGATTAGCAGGCGCATCGGCTCCACTTGCTATTCGGACATGACGCTCCGGGGGACGAGGTGATGCTCCCGCGAAGTGAAGATGGTGCGGCTCGACCTCATGTGCCCTTTGTGAGTGCTAGCATTTCCCACTGTTTAGTCCATGTCGTTACATGTGTCCCGAATTACCCTTTACCTGGACGAACGCTTGACAATGACCCTTCTGTGTCTGTGGTGAAGCTGGCAGCATGGCCTCTGTCACAGCGAATCCGATCAGTTCCAGCAATGGGGAGTATTCGTTGGGAAGCTCAGCGCGACCGGTGATTAGTATCGACCGCCTGCCCATCAGGCGCGTGAGCAATGAGCCTAGGGAGGCGATGAATTGTAAGAGTTGTCGAAAGCGGAAGATCAAATGTACTCGGGTACGCCCAGTGTGCGAGGCTTGTACGACGTTCAATAGTGCGTGCATATACGACGCGATACCGCAGAAACGAGGCCCGAAGACTGGTCTCACGGAAGGCACGACGAGGCGGAACAATGGGACTGCGAAGAGACTGAAGACAGAGGCAGATGGAGGGCTCACGAGTGATGAGACGACGGTGAATGCTCGAGAGAAGGTGGCGAAACGCAAGGACTCGCCAATACTGGAGACTGAAGTCGAAGATGTACACCCAACACCCGGTACCTCAACAGCGCAGCAGATGCGACCAGAAGATGGACTTCCCGGGGCTCCTCAGTACATTGGAGATGCAGCGCCAGCGTCTTTGCCACCACCACTGGCAAGTCATGCTCCAGCGAGATCGCAATCGCTGGACGAGATATTGTTAGATGTGTATTTGACTCGTCTACACGGGAAGCCCTTCTACATCATTGACGAAGCCACCTTCAGGGTGCAGCAGTCGAACAACGGAGTCACACCGTGCCTCAGCATGGCCATACGCGCCGTCAGCATCAAGTATGCACCCCAGCTATGCGGTGGCTATGCAGAGGCCACCAGACTGAGTCAAGAATGGCTGATACAATCTCGCGCTGAGATCGATGTCGACGAGCCATCAGTCGAGCACGCTCAGGCTCTGCTGTTGTTAGCATTGGCAGCACACCAGCATGGCAACGGCAAGAAGGCCTGCATGCTACTGGCCCATGCAATCAGTATGGTGATGGTTCTGGGTCTACATCGAGAACCGGTAACGACAGACATGTCTGCAGAGCAAGCATGTGGTCGTGGCCTATTCTGGTCATGCTATCTTATGGATCGATTCGCGGCCACAGGCTCGACCAGACCGTCGCTGATCCCAGACGACTACGTGACCATGCAAGTGGACTCATGGCAGCACACGAGTCAAGGTGTGCAGAGCGCCAATGGCGTCTTTGCTGGCAGCTCAAGCTTGACAATGCTCGCGAGGATCACTAAGATACTCGGCGAGACCAATCGCTATCTCGCAGCAGGTGGCGTAAGAGGTGATTCGCACTTCCCATGGCATGTGCAGTCCACGATCTCGAAGCTTCGTGTGGAGCTGGACATGTGGGCAACAAGCACGCAAGACGCTTTCAAGTCACTAGACTCAGCATATGGGCTGCCAGACAGCCCAGCATTAGTACTGAGCAAAATGGTT
This sequence comes from Oleoguttula sp. CCFEE 5521, assembly GCA_036872775.1. Classification (NCBI taxonomy): domain Eukaryota; kingdom Fungi; phylum Ascomycota; class Dothideomycetes; order Mycosphaerellales; family Teratosphaeriaceae; genus Oleoguttula; species Oleoguttula sp. CCFEE 5521. Next base: position 19,731 of record JAVRRP010000275.1, on the reverse strand, counting down.
TATCATCTCATTCATTGCTTGATCTATCGGCCGTTCCTACCAATGGATCTTACAGAGCTCACCGGACCTGGCCAGACCCAGTCATGGCAGATCGAGGCGACAAACTTGTGCTTCGTCCATGCGAACGCTATCGCGGAGCTGGTCGAGATTGGCAAGCATGCTGTGATACTCGACTGGTCCTCATTCGTTGGCTATTGTATCTCCACAGCTGGCACCATCCACGTCCATGGCGCGCACTACCTCTCCGCCACAGATGGCAGCTTGGCTGCGCGCAGCGCTGACTATCTCTCGCGTGAGATGGTGCAATTGACCGACCTTCGGCTTGTCTGGGCTGGTGCGCAACAGCAGCTTGACACTCTGAAGCAGGTGTACAATAGTCATACGCAGCTTGTGAAGTCGCTCGCACATAACCCGATGCGCTATGCTCCAGTCTTCCAGATGGAGGACTTCTTCGCCAGATATCCAGAAGTCAAGATCGATGGCGCACATGTCAGTCTCGTTGACGTAGCCGTCCTCCCTTCGTTCCAACAGCAGAGCCTCCACGATACTCGGCAACGAGCTGGTGATGCTGTGCTCGGATGGCCTGGGTCAAGATCGGACCTCGTCCAATCTCAACTACCCATGAGATTGAATTGGACTGCACATCAAACTCCTGTCAAGGACGCTCAGAAGTCGAAGAAGCGTCGCGTAGAGCAGCCTGTAGCTGTTAAGCAGCCTGTAGCTGTTATACAGCCCGTCGCAACGCCCAGTGGAAGACCTGCCAATGTAGCGCTTGCCGCGCCAACGCGACAGCTCCAGACACCCGATCAGGCATCGTACCATTGGCCCCCGGCCACGATGCCGCAGTATCACGACTCGCCGTATCTTCAGCAGAACGTGATGAATGGCGGCCAGGAGCTCCACTTTACTCATTTCGATGGCGTGGCCCTTGCCCAGCCCTCATTACCGCGTCAGGTCCCAGATCATGTCAGCCATGACACTTGGCCACAAGCGTACCCCGGGAATCACCAGACTCCCGGAGACTACAGTATGAGCGCAGGTTCCGTGCATGTCGGCGCCGAAGAGGATCCTTTTCTGATGCTTCTCGGGCAGATGGCTGAGCAAGACAGTATGCAGGATGTTGGACTCGGGGAGCTTGACTCGTTTCTGCACGGTGGCCAGGGCTGAGCCTCGTCTTAGCATCACAGCACCAGACTATTGCCAGAGGCCAGTTTGACGAAGTCGAACGGAACATTTTCGCCTACCAAGAGTCGCAAGGTTTCGACTGCCGTCCACGCGTGAACATCAGCAACACCGTAAGCTGCCCAGCCAAGCGCAGCAGCTACTGCTACCGGATCTGGTCTCTTCGGACCGTTGCTAAGATCCAGAAATACTTTGCCGGCACTGTGGGTTGAGCTGCTCGGGCCTGCTGGATCCTCGTTACTATTTCGACCATAATACTTGAGCAGCGGTGTCACTAGGGCGCTCTTCTCAGCCGGCAGTGCGGACACAATCACGAAAGGCGGCGTGACGCGCTTCAGGTCCTCAAGACCACTGAAATATTGCGTATGAGACGCAGCAGAAGATCTTGCCTTGAAACCAATCGTATATATTGTCTCAACGTTCAGACTCCGCAGTGCGAAGATGGCAGCGGCAGCGTAGCTCTCCTCACTAGCGAGCAAGATGGCGGGGCGGCCGCTGTAGGCTGAGGGGACAAAGTCCCGCGTGAGTGTGGCTCGAATGCCTTTCCAAGTGGCATTGTCTGCCGTGCACGTTGCGGCTGCGCCTTTACTGCTACGGGCAACAATGGTGTCGACGTGGCCGATAGCCGTAGCAGCTTCGGACATGCCCATGCTCTCTCTCAGCTCTACTGCGGGCAGCGGTGGGCACATTACAGCACCACCAAAGTTTGACTTGCTAATCACACGGGGAATGGCATCTGCAGAAGACCGGCCGGCCGACACGATCTGATGCGGCAGACTCAGCTCGTTGAGACACTTTTCGAAGAATGTGGCCAACCCAGTTGTGCGTACGTCTCCCATCATGAGTAGTTCGAGGCTCGGCAGTTGACTCATCGAGTGCAGTCTCTCGTTGATCTCGGCTGCGCTCAATTGGCCTGGCGCGGCGACGATTGGTAATAGTGGGTGCGTTATGGGCGTGAAGACCTTGTTGAGTGTACGGGATAGTTGTCCGATTGGACCCATGTTCAAACCAGACAGAGGTGGATGAGTGTACGTAGATTGTATGCCTGCCCGAAAGGTCTCAAGGTCGTAATTTTGCTCCATCTTCGCTATCAGTGCAATCATCTTCACCACGTCACCATATACTGCTCCTTGCCGGAAGAGCTCCTGCGCCTCCTCTGAAGTCCACTTGAAGTTGCCTGAGAAGTCATGGAACGCCGAGATGATCTTACTGTGGCCTTTCACTTGTGACAGTCTTTGTCGGATATCCTGTGGCAGCCAGAGCTCGACATCAAGGTATTCGCAACCCCATTGCAAGGCTTTGCGAAGGTAATGGTAAGATAGCGTAGGATCGTCCATCGGGAATTTCCCGTTTTCGTTGGTGCATCTTATTGTGAAGATGATGGGCAGTTCCGTCCTTTGCCTCAACACCATCACTTGCTCGCCAACGTACTTGAGACTCGGCACCCTTGGACGACTGTCCAGGTCCCTTCGACCGGGCTCTGCAAGTAGATCCACGCGCAGCTCGACCGAGTCCGCTCCAACTGACAGAATATCCAGATTTGGTAGTGCCGAGCGTATGTCGGGGAATGTCGTGCTCAGCAATGTCGTTCGTGCTTTGCCTTTGAGATCATCATGAGGTTTGATCTGACCCAGCACGAAGCCGAGGAACCGCGCAAGATCACGTTGCAAGAAGGGTGATCGAGTGTAAAGATACTCATAGTCACAATGCTCAGTCAAAGCCTCGTCCCGCTGATCGCCAACATCTAGACAGTGCGTCGTAATGATGCTACGCCTTCTGTCCTTCAGCAACTCAGGCTCCAAGAGGGTGGCATTACAGAGCCCGATTACGCATGCATCGACATGGCTGCCCAAATCCTCGATCGCCCCGATGCACACGTAAGGCTCGCCAAGCACATCTCCTGCGATCTGTAGGATGTCTTCTTGTCCAGCGTCAAAGAGGAGTAGCATCCGTGGGGGGTCTGGGTTGATGATCTCGTCGATTCGCATCGTCCTGTAAACCGTCCTGGAAGCGGTCCGATGAGTTGCCAGATCTAGGCGAAGGTCCAGCTGCAAGGTTGGTGTCGATATTCATCGCACTGAGACTGAACGAATTGCTATGTTCGGCCGAGGCCCACGTTGGAGTCCTCAAGTGAGTTCGATCTACTAGCTCTCTTGCTTCTTACGATACAAAGCTCTCAGTGTAGTTCAGAGCAGAGACCTTCAGTTACCGCGCCAGGCGCAATGTGACTTTCGGGACTTCAAAGGTTAACGAAGGAACACTGAACGTTACCGGAACCTCCAGGGATGGTGGAGTCTACGCCGCCGTAGTCGGGATCTGATTCCATCACTGACTCCATCCTTTGCGCAAGCGTATACCGCGTTGGGTCGCTGATCAAGAAATAATGATCCAATGACAGTGAATGCAAGTGCGCAGACTTTAACCGGAACTCGGAAACGTGGGCGCGCAAGGTGGGCTCATGCGGGCTCACTGTTGTGTGCGCAGATCATCCGCCAATTGATGAAGAGTTTGCTAGGAGTGCGCATATCTGCGTCGCATTATTGTCGGCGATCGTTGCCGTGATGCAGCGTAAATTGGTAGAGCTACGCCACGATCTACGTGTGCCGTAGGTGAGAAGTACCTCTATACGTCTGATGCTTGGCATGATCTGAAACGGCACTTTGCCTTTCTTGCTGAAACGCATACGCTAGAGCTTATCCATGTCACCAGCAATGATCATCTGTACCAATGCCTACAAACGCAATGCCAACAAGGGTATCTATTCGCTCCCCAATGTACGCCAGCAGTCCCATATGCTAGTAGAAGGCGGTCTCTGAATTGTAGAGCCCGTGCGTCCTTCAACGTTCATCACTACACCACCTTCTCCAGGGCTTCTCGATGACTGTCATCGTCCTCAATGTTCTCGCGTTGCCAGTCACTGCTACGACGACTCAGAGCACCACTAGTGCTCGCATGCCGAATCAGTGGGCTAGCAAGCGGGCTGCCGATGCTACCTGGGATGCTGTCATTTCTGCCATGGCCCAGCGCACCCGATCTCACGCTCCCCTCGTAGTTCCTCAGCGAAGCCACGTCAGCATTCCGAGCTTCATGCATACTGCGCGCATCAGTCATACTCTTCGCGTCATACTGCGAGCGCGAGTCGAGGTTGTTGATGCTGCGCAGCGATTTGCCGTCGCTGAGATCCTTGTTGCGTTGATAGTAGCTGTTCCGCTCACTGGTGATGGCGGGAGCTGCAACCCCTTGGCTACTGTAGACGCTAGCTCGTTCGGCAGACGCGATGCCGCCGATTGAAGGCCGTGATGAAAACAGACCACCACTTGGTGAACTTGCATCTGCTGTGCCAGAGAGAACGCTGAGCGGTAATGATTCGCGGCTGTTGCCCCAGAGTGAGTTTGGCGCAAGTGCGCGCATCGACGCGTTCGACTCCATACTGCGCCGTCGTCGTTTCGAGGAAGATGCAAGCGTCATGATGCTGGCATCGTCCGTGAGAACAGTGCTGTTGCTGTCGCCGGTGGGACGGTTGTCCGCTGTGAGATGACGCGGAATCGCTGAGAACTGCGTGAGGTGAGATGGCGCAGGCGAAACAGGATACTGATGGCTGAACATGACCGGCCCGCCTGAGCTATGCGAAGGCGCGCTTGCTGCAATCTGCAACGTGTTTGCTGGCGACATCGATTGAATAGTCGTGAGCGTCGTCGTCAACGAACGCTCACTCTGGTTCGGCGAGCTGAATGTGCTGTTATTGCCGGCGTCCGTACTGCTTACTGCGCCACCTCCTGTGGTACTCGTGTAGGCTCTGCTGTGTACAGTATCTGGGTTGGTCGCAACTGTAGGCGCGGCGCTCCTCCCGTCCTTGTCAGGGAGGTGGCCCGAGAGTATGCTACCGTTCTCGGTGTGGCCGTTGGATGCCGGCGTAACAATCGATAGCTGCCCATCATGGCTGCTGCGTGGTGAACGTTGACGGACGAAACCAGATTCAGGGTAGGGGTTGTTGGCGATGCCGTTCTTGCTTCCCTTCTTGGCTCTCTTCGAATTCGTGAAGCGCTTCACCCACGCGGCGAATGGTCTGTGTTTGGATGGCCTCTCTGCTGAGCGTCGGTCAGCCAACTTCCTCATCGAACCTCCGCTACGTGGCTTGGAACTTACCCACAGGCCGCGTCGTTGTCTCCGTCGTAGCCATGACCAGTGCGATTCTTCCTCTCGTGCCTCCACCTGTACCGATAGGTATTGATGAGTGCTCTACAGCGTGGTCTGAAGATGAAATAGATGTCTTGCCAGTGCAGTAGATCGCTCGATGGCATATGCGGCTCGGACTTAACCATATGCAGGAGAAGGGCGGGAGGGAGGCAGGGCGGTGCTTGCTTGGCCTGTGACGTACGCTGCGGCTCCGGTCTGGGGAACATACGCCTTGGCAACTCTACTTCCAGATCACCTTCGTGACATTACTTTTCAGGCATGTACACTCCATTCGCGCATTCGCGCAATGTATGGCGATCTGTGAGGTCGACAAATGGACGAGAGACTATTATGTCCATGTTTTCTGCGGCAGCTTACACCGGGGTAGATTTGCGCCCTTGAAGCGACAGGCACATGGACGAACAGAGCTTCAGTAATCGCCACCCGGTACCAACACGCATTCAACTACTCCCGGTCTCCACCTGTGCTCAAGTCCAATCCTCGAAGACTATCACTAGTATTCAGGACGTTGTGATTGGTCTCGTCTGCAACAGTCTCGACGCCAATGCAAGCAGAATCGACGTCTCGGTCAGCCTGCCACGCAGCGCTTGTTCCGTGAGCGATGATGGCCACGGCATACCGTCAATTGAGTTCCTCGCTGATGGCGGGCTCTTTCGAATGTATTGTACCTCACGAATCGAGGCTGATGCCGTTGAAGCGGTACATGGACGTAGCGGCACATTTCTGGCGTCCCTAAGCAGCCTCGCTTATTTGAGCATCAACTCCCGCTGTGCTGCTGACGACCTAGTAACGAATGTGACCACACATCAAGGTAAGAGATTGGTAAGCCAGAATGGTGCAGGAGACCACGATGCGCCTGCCGTCATGAGCACTCATGGTACTGAGGTAGTCGTGAAGGACATTTTCGGCAATATGCCAGTGAGGCTAAAACAACGTGCGCTATCTCACGACGTGGGCAGGACACATGACCTCAAGATTCGGGCGAGTATCAAGCATAGTCTCGTTGCATTGCTGGTCGCTTGGAAACGCCCATGCATCATCAAACTCCATGGTGCAGAGGAAGCCAGCAGTACAGTGACACTCTCAACAAGCCACTACACAGCTTCTGCAGTGCTCACAGAGAAGAGTCTGAATCGACTGGATGGCATCGGTGCTCGGTTCGACATGCGAGACGCACTTTCCATCGTGTTCCAGGCTGGGCTTGCAGAGCACAGTACCCGCACGAAGTGGGTCCCGGTATCAGCTTCAACACTGCGGATTACAGTGCGTGGAATGATATGTACTGAGCCTGCGGCCTCAAAGACATGTCAGTTCGTAAGTATGGGTCCAAGACCATGTAACGCAGCAGGCGCTGAGAGCGAGTTGTACGAATGCATCAACAAAATCTTCGAAAACAGTAGCTTTGGCATTGTCGAAGACGAACAGGTGATCCCAGACGAAGCTGAACTGCTGCGCCGTCGACGAGATCGACGTTTCAAGATGGATGGCCATACTCTCAAGTCGACGCGTGGCACCAAAGGCGTTGATCGCTGGCCCATGTTCGTCCTGCAGATACGGCGTAGCGAAGCAGACCCAGGCTCGCTGCAGTCCACCGCAAGTAGCGAGAGAGAACTGAGACCCATTCTCGACGTACTCGATGCAATGGTGCGACAGTGGCTCACAGCGCAAGGATGTCGATCACGTAAGAAAAGACGGCGGGCTGACGACCCGAGAAAGAATCACTCGGTGCAGCAGCAGGGCATTAGGGATCGAAGCCTGCTCAACGTCGATACACGCGATGACGTGTGGCCTGAGAGCGATACGTCAATGAGTGTTAGACCGAGCACGGCAGACACTCTGAGTCGCATCAAGGCCGGAAGACGAAGCTTGCTCGATGTGTGGGAGAGTCGCAAGCCAAGGACGGCTCCAGAGGGGCAGATAGGCTCAACAACGAAGTACGCACGACATGCCGACGGCCTAGTATCTCGACGGTTGGCTTCGTTGCAAGTTAGACGATCAGCTTCGCGCCGACCGCGGTCGGACACGGCGGTGCAAAAACTTCTCGTCAAAGATGACACCCTCTCCAGTGACCAGTTTGGTGGCATCAATGACTCTGACATGATCGAAGCATTTGCTCACGCTGATTCCGATTGTCCTTCGATGACGAATGAAAACGGCCAGACATGTGATGATCAAACCACTGCCTGGACTGACCCACGCAGTGGACAAGCTTTCACTATCAACACACGGACTGGCATTGTACTGCCCACATGCATTGCTCATGTGGCTCCACAACATCACGTCTCAGGATCGGTACGTGCAAGACAATCTGCAGCTATCAATACAGCGACAACATCCGCTGGCAGACCTCTAACCTTAGCACGTCGAGGCGACCCAACCCGGAGTGTGGTACACAGTCAAGGAAGTCACTTGCTAGACTGGAAGAATCCTGTTTTCGCGAAGCCTAATGAATGTCAGATACCCGTAACGCTGGTCAGATTGCCTGGCGATGACACAGGTGGCATTCACTACGCTCATTGCTATCATGATGTGCAGACGGCTTTCGCACCGGAGGCGGACGGGGCAAGTACGATCACAAAGTCTGCTCTTCGCAGTGCTATAGTCGTACGGCAAGTCGATCGCAAGTATATCCTTGCCAGCTTGACATGCAGACATGATACTACACTCGATGCGACTAAGGCGCTGGTTATCATTGATCAGCACGCTGCTTCCGAGCGTGTAATGCTCGAGGCCTTACTGGCCGATCTCTGTACGCCAGCCGATCCCGAAGTCAGCGCCCTACCTAGTCACTCGGCCAGTGCTTGCAGGCCAGGCGTCGCTTGCACGGCACTCGCGCCACCTATCGTGTTTGAACTCTCGACAAGGGAGCTTGAGTTGTTCACGCTGCATGAGCAGCACTTCGCTCGCTGGGGCATCATTTTCGATCTTCATCACCAGATGGAGATTCTAGGCACATCCCAAGTCCGCCAGGCTCAGGTTCAGCCTACACTGCGGGTGCTTGCGCTGCCACCTGTCATCATTGAACGTTGCAAGCTGTTCCCGAAGCTGCTGGTCGAACTTCTACGCGGCGAGATTTGGACGCTCGCGGACAGATTTCAGTGGCCTAGATCAGCCCGAGCGGAGGATCCTGCTGACGAAAGCACTGTGGCCAACGGGGAGAATCATCAATGGTTGCGGAAAATCGGATCTTGTCCCAAAGGCTTGATCGACCTGCTGAATTCTCGAGCCTGTCGATCTGCGATCATGTTCAACGATGTGCTTTCAGTGCCAGAGTGTCAAGAACTGCTCGACAAGCTAGGACGCTGCGCCTTTCCATTCATGTGCGCCCACGGGAGAGTCAGCATGGCCCCTCTAGTCGATACGAAGGACGTTGCTGCGCTTATGGCTGGATCTGGGATTGGGCAATCTGCACTCCCTAGGACTGCGGCCGCGAAAGCAGAGTCGCCATTCGTCCAGACGTATACCCAGTGGACAAGACTTTCATTGAACAATGAGAACGGGTAGCACACTGTCTCCACTGCTACCCTTATGCGAAGCACGAACACTGCATTGAAAGATGCCCTGGGCAGTGACGAAAGGTCCCACGCCAGTCACTGTAGCACGGCAGAACGATCTTCGGACCCGCTGCATCCACCATAGCAACCACACCACCTCTTCATCAAACTAGCAGTATTCCTACCTTCATCCAATCTGACTTACTTGCCTTTTCGCACGATGCCCGTAACAACAACGAAGATCGATCTGCATCCATTGTACGGCATCATCGCAACGCAGAAGAGCTATCTGATCGGCATACGATGTTTGATCGCAACTCATCACGCACAGATGATGGCATCGCGGATCATGCCTCCGTATTTTCCTGACGAGCTTGTCAGTACAGTCGCGGATCGACTTGCCGACTTCGCAGAGCTACAGATTCGCTCACTTTGGGACGCTACGACGGACTGGGACGACAGGCTGCTGAAGTTTGGCATCGCTCAGTTGGCCAAAGTAGGTGGCAGGACTCCTGCGGAGCGGGCTGCGATGGCTCAGCTGGTGAGTTGGCTTCTTCATGTTGGAAGGGAGCATTGGGACTAATCAATATGTAGGAGAACTTGAATGTGGCAGTAATCTCTATCCCTATCTCGAAGTGTGCTGACAGACCAGCGCACTGGATACACCTGAGTGCCGCAGATATTCGCCCACAATTTTACACGAACAAACCGAGCACACGCCATCCAGGCACTCGAGGCGTGGTCTCATGGCTCCGTGCGTACTGCTGTCTAGATACCGGGACGGGCTCCGGACGTGATCGACTGGACTTTGTCCCTGAGAAGCTTGCAGTGGATTGCATCGTCTTCCAGAGAGATTGGGAGCCGCCCTCGGTGCCCGTCAGGCTTGTCCAGTTTGACGGCTTGGAAGAAGCAACGAAAGCTTGGAAGCAAGACGATGTCGAGAAATTTGTCGCGCTGCTGAAAATCCGTGTTGTTGCCACCGCAGGCGAGAAGGGGGACGGAATGCTGCCCAAGATTCGGCTGCTGCACGTGATCAAGGGCGAGTGAACGCAGTCCTGAAGTGGACGGGTTCAGGGTCAAGATGATCGCTCTATGGAGTGCAATGCCAACGTGATATTTGCTTCTACAAACCGAGATCATCCCAGATGTATGGTCTCCCGCCCTTTGACGGACGGAGAGGCGGGCGACGGGATGATGCCTCAGCTGCGGTTCCTACACGTGGTGAACGTGCATTAAAGCGGGCTTTCGCTAGTCGCCTGTCAATGTCAACAACATCATGTACCCATGAATCTGCGTGAGGTTCGCTTGAACATATGCTGGCATGTCTGCATGACTATTCCCGTGCCTACGTCAACTTTTGCTTGATGAAGAACGCCCTCAAGTAGCTCAGCTGCCAAGCACAAGTCACCGCTAACACCACCACCTGAATGACCGTCCACCTTACAAACTTGGCATTCACGCTCTCGCTCTGGTCCCTGAACTCCGCCTCCCTTTCCCTCTGATGTATTTGCTCCCTCCTCACATCCTGCAGCCTCGCGTTCAAATCCCGCACCTTCTGCACCACATCCTGAATCTTGTCCTTGTCGCTGCTCTCAATGTTCGACGTCTCGCCAATCGCGAGGTCTAGCTCGAATTTGATGCCGCCAACTTGGGAGCCGGAGAAGAGGAAGCCGCTGGTGGAGGGCACATTCGTGGGGGTGAAGCAGAGGCGGTGGTCGCCTGAGTCAGCGGCTGAGAAGGTGAACTTTCCTTTCGAGGTGCCGCGGTTGGAAACGACGCGGTGGTCGTTGTCGAAGACTTCGTCGACGGTTATGAAGATGCCCTAGTGTGACGGTCAGACGAGGCACGTGATCGAGGCATGTTTGGTCTCACGTACCATTTCCGAGTTGTCCACGTACGTGCGAGATTGCTCGTTCCATTGTGTCGCCTTGTAGTGCCCTGCGCAATGTTAGCGATATCAAATAGACAGATTTCCCATGCGATCGCCCTTACCAACGACCATGGTGTCCTTTGGCAGATCCTCGAAGAAGCATTTCTGCACTGGACCGTCGATGTAGAAGTAGAGCGCTTGCGCCTGGCTGACCAGCAGCGTCAGCAAGACGCAAGATAGTGCCGCAAACATGATTGCTGAATGTGGGTGTCTGGTCAGACGAGGGGTCAGCAATGTTCCCCTTGAGTGTGGTTCTAGTCCGAGTCCAATGCCAAGCCTCGTTCCTAAACGCTGAACGCGACTTCGTCTTCACGCGACTGACTCTCCTTCCTCCCAAATATACCATGGGTGGCGTTGGACACAAGACGTAACATACGATACTTCCAATGCTATGAAAGACTCCTCCTGTCAGACCGGCAAGCCTGTGACAACACAATGACTCTATTGCGCTGATAAACTCCCATTCCATCAATCACCCATCGAAAGCGTCCATCCACGAAGTGCCACCAGAAGCTTGACCCTTCGTGACCTTCAGTGCCCCTTTCTTTGCTCGCCTCCCAGCAACGAACCCATTCGGCGAGGCCTCAACATAGGACTGTCTGGCGGCGCTCACTGCTAGCACATCCGCCGACTCGTTACCGGGAACGCCAGCATGAGCTCGTACCTTTTCCGCGTCCACTGAGATATCTCTGAAGAGCAGTCTCGCTTTGACTGCTATAATAGCTTCGGTGGCCGATCTTCGAGCCGGAACATCGAGATGATCGGGAGTCTCGTGCTGACACAAGATAACCTTCTTCACGGCACTGCAGTCGGTGTAGAGTACCACATGTCGGATCAGCGATGCCTGTGAAGCTACTGATGGTATCAATCAACGGATCAACGGCGGATGCGAGTCTCATGTGGCGGCGCTGACCTCTCACGACACCTTCAGCATATTCCAACGCAGCCTGAGCCGCGACCAGTTCCGCCGTCATCACATCGGACTGGCCGCCGAGCGGCAGCTGCTGAGCAGTCCATTTGCCATCCATGTCAAGGCAGACGAATGCGGCCCCGCCATGTTGATTGCTCACCACAGAACCATCGGACCAGAGCTGTAGTGTGTGCGGCATTGGGGCAGGGTCCATCACCACTGATACTTTGCGCACCGAGGATGTGCTGCTGGCGAATGACTTGGACTTTTCTCTCGTAGCCCCATTGGTGGTGCTGGTTTGGACTTTCGGATTGGTATTGATGATCTGTACTGCGCCCTGCTCACGGACTTGCCCAGGTCCCAGATCGACCGAGATCTCAGTGCGACCTGTCTGCGCCAGAGCGGTGCTGTATCGCTCCTTCGCTTTCTTGAGATCGTAGCGGATGCGGTGCATCAGGTGATGCTTAGCTATCTCATTCATCTTGAGTGTGTTTGAACTAGGCGTCCGATTCGTAAGTCGTTCGAGTCGTTCATGTTTTCTCCGGGTACTCATCTTCGTCGGACTCACGTAAGGAGTGAGCGAGGGTCTCGGATCTCAGGATTATAGTGGGAGAAACATGGGTGCTGCAAGTCTCTTCATCGTCCGCAAAAGAGCTCCTGAGGATTGAAACGATGCTCCGGAAGGCATCATGCAGAGACCGAAGCTGTGAAATGGCAGTCACTTTACAGTCATGTGCGACTGCCAGGTCGCTGCGCTGACAGTACCACCCTTCACCAACAACGCACTTTGAGATCATCAACATGTTCTCGAATACTGATAGATATCCCGATCATCTCAGACAGCATCGATAGCTCACACCACTGTCGCTGACCGCACATACTTTGCTTCGAGGTAAGCAGGATCTCGATAACGTTGTGGTCTGACCTAGTGCACTGACTTCTCGAAGAACACGAGCATAAGCCCCTGCACTCATTCACTCAGCCTTCAAACCAAAACAAGAAGTCACCGCGCACGGAGACGAAGACGCTTCTCGCCTGGTGTGGTCGACTTCGTCCGACATGTCACCCTCCAGCACACCTGCTGCAGTGACTGCTGTAGTCCAGTCATCAACATCCCGCGGAATTATCTTCGGCGTTGTACAAGTCCACCTGCCGCTTAAGATTCGGCTCGTCATCTTCGAGCTGGCTGTGCCGAGGGGAGCGGTGATTCCGGTCACTCAAAGAGGCTTCCGAATACCCAGTGTACTACTCCTTGATCGTCGATCCCGGGCAGAAACGAGGGCGATCTTCTACCAGCTGAACACCTTTACAATCACGGTCCATGAATTTGACTCCACCGTCCTGGTCAGAGCAACTCGATGGGTCCATGCTATGAATGCAGGCATACCTGCTATTCAGATGCCAAGAATCCACGTGCAGACAGTTTATGAGTTGGACCTCGACAATCTCCTGACTTGGGTGCGACAGTACCATGCCGAACTTACTCTATGGGCACCCTCGAATCTGCTGATTATGCCTCTGTCTACGCGGAATTCCTTTCAGCAGGCGATAGACCTGTTATTCCGCTCCGCAGCGGCACAACGCGGATCGACGTGGGCAGCGACGTTGTCACGCTTGCGACAGTTCGGAGCTTTCGATCGCCTTGACCTGCTCGACACCTTGTACCACCCGCGCGATCCGTCACCGGTGCCTCTGCTTCTTGCCGTCTGATGCCTGGGGAGTGACTGGTCCGGCAAATGCGAATGAAGAGTCCGAAGAGGCGCCATATGACGAGTCGAGCATGTCTACTAACTGTCACGATTCGACGACTGATCACGACGATGATGAAGGAAGTGCATGACGCTATCGCGGTATGTGGAGGCAGTGAAGGAACTTGCGTTGTGTCCTGCAGGAGTGGAGGCGATGAGCGTCTATTTTCAGTGGTCTAGTCCCCATGCACCGTCAATGATCCAGTACACCGCGGCGTTCATCTCCGTCGACGTACAATAGCCATCTCGACGAGGTCTATCGTGCTGCCGACGTCGTCATGAGCTGACGTCCCACATTCCGTTGACGCAACCCTCATGTCGCACACACACGGTCCTGACTCCGACGCCCCGCCTACCCGCCTATTTTGACCCCTCCACCCTCCTGCGTATCAGTCACACAACAGGGTAGCACAAGCTGCACAACACAGACGGCTCGCCATCGTTCCAGACCTGTTGCACGCTAGCCCTCTTGTGCTGCTGACGCATTGCTGCCGGACTCCATACGACTTGCGTGGGATGATAGTATAGGCGTCATCCGTGCCGCAATCTAACGTGCCATGGAGCTGAGAGGTTGTGTTGGCTTGTTCCCGGGTGAGTAGATCAAGTTCGGGAGATTGACTGCATATCGATAGAGTTCGTAAAGAGTGTCGAGGGACTGCATAAGGTGGAGGTATGGCGTGGGGGTGATGATTGCTTCCCGAGGGCTGTTTGCGACACTATCGAAGTAGTGAAGGTGAGACTGGAAGGCGTGATCTGAAACTTGTCGGGGAAGAGAGAGGTAGGTGAGGAAAAAGATGGGTCTTATCAAAGCAGTGCGTTTCGGCCGACGAGGCCAATGTTTGTTACGAGCCAAGCAGCTGAACTACCTAGAATCGATCGCATCGTACCAATGAGAATCCCGCATCGCACATGCTCCCGTCCTCGATGCCTCGTCCGCAATTCGTCACGGCGCCGTCGTCCTTGATGGCCCTCGAGCCTATCCCGTGGTCCATCCATGCCAATGCTACACGCTACCCAGCTGGCCGTACGCCGGCGGCAGCTCATGCACAAGAACGCCTTGCCCAACAGAAGTTTTTGTTACATCCACATGCAAAGTGATCGTGAGTCCTGAATCGTTCCCTTCGCCTTCAAACCCCACCATGCGTGGTCCCTTCAACAGAAACCAACACCGAAATGTGCCGAGTCGCTAGTAGTACAGGAGAGGAGGTGACATCAACAAGTATCCCATAATGAACAGTGACCGGGACGGTAGGCTATCGTAGACTTGATCGACGTTTCGACTCGCGGGCTTGGTCGAAGGAGCTGAAGTAGCCGTGGAGCTCAGCCCGAGCTTCCTTGCTTAAGGTGGGACTTGACTTTGTTGAACTTGACGTCGATGACAGCGAGGTGTGTGATGACGACGGAGTGAGAGTCTTCTTGGTCGACAATCGTGTGGCCGATGTGGGGAAGCCGTATGCAGCTGGAAGGACGAAGGTCGATGAGCTTGACCAGGCCGGTGTCGTGGGTGAGCTTGGTATCGAGCTGCTCGCTTTCTCAAGCTCTGCTAGTCGGCAACTCTGCGAGCAGTATGGTCCATCCGAGCATTGCTTATCGCATGCGATGCAGAAGTCTTGGAAGCAGTCCATGTTGATTGATGTTGAGTAATGCTGTCTAGACCAGTCGAAACCAAAAGGCAACAAAGCAGCTTATGTATGTTTGCTTTGTCGAGGTTGAATCGTCGGCGAAGATGACTACACTATGGCGCTATATGTCGAATGCACCAGAGTCTGCTGTGAATCATCAAGCGCACGGATGGCGTGACAGTCGAAGCTTGTAGAAGGCAACTGACGCTGTACGACGAGATTGGATCCGAACGTGATCAGGCGGGAACTTGTGTAGTATGCTGGCTCAATACTGCGACAGTCGTGCGTGTATTCAGAAGAAAGTGAAGTCGGGGGCGATCGCGAATAAAGAAGTACGCAAAGCGAGGGCCACAGAGCGCAAGCCTGAGACGTGGATGGCCATGGACCTTGGTGGTTGTTGGCGTTGATGCAGAAAGCGGAGTTGCTCAGGCACACGTTGTCAGTTGACGAATGATCAGACGCGATGGCGCAAAGCGGGTCCATGAAGCGTCGCATGATTTGACGGACAAGAGCAGATCACCTGCACGCAGACGACACACACCCTGCATTCGATGTCGCGAGTAGCTTTGACGAGAATGCGTGGGATGCCTTCTGCTCTCCACTTGTCAGCAGAGCGAGCCACGTTTCGCTAGCTCGGAATCCGGCTAGGTCGTCAACTCCCATCAAGGAGCGAAAGTAGCGCCGGTTTCGCTGGGTGGTCCCGCTGGGTCGCAGTATTGCTGGGACCGCCCCAGATGCAGTGCGAGGTTCTGCTGGGACAGAGGTGCATTTGCACTACTTGCCCAACACAAAGGACTGGCGACATCACTGAACTTCGCGCTCGCATGAGGACACTGGGTTGGCCGAGCAGACTGTGCCAGAAACGCAGCTGAGAATTGGTTCCTCACGTAGCCGCCTTCTTGTGTCTGGCCCCTACACGGACCACAGACTCCTCCCATTTCTGTCTCTCTATCTTGCCGAGAAGGTCGGGGATCGCTGAAGCGAGGGAACTCGGCTCGTCCGTTATGTTCCCAGAACCGCGCTCGCTTCATCATGCTGCATGCGTTGCTGTGTTCTGACAAGACTATACACTATTCCGATGTAGAAGATGGCGGTCCCAATCAGGTTCCTAGAGAGGAATACACGACCTTGGCATGTTTAGGGCATAGACCAACTCACCAGGACGTCCATCTCGTCGGCTGCATCCGCCAACGATTGACTTTCCGCTGATACCTTTGCTGGGCAGGATCACGCAATCTCCCGCTTACATGGCTTGCCCGAGTGATCCTATGTCTCACCACTGTGATTGCCTGTACTTGTGTTGATTGCATGAAGTGGGCAGCTTTGCCGCCTACGATTGCCTACATTCCTGCGCTCACTGATTGTTTGTTCATGCAATCACGTTCGACAGTCGGTCAATGCGCTCTGCTAGCGTTGGTCTTGGTCGAGAACACTCGTGCGTTCCTACAGTACAGTACTGTAACTTCGTCTCGGATGATTCGGATCGGAGAGGGACCGTCCCTTGCGCCAGTGCGAGGCGATTTCTGAGGTGGAACGTGCAGACCCTCCTTCGAGATTACTGTCTACACTTCACCTTGTCCTCGTCCTCTACACCAATCATAGCTACAGGGAGATGACGCTTGCCATCGACCTTCGACCCGCATCTTGTGTACTCCACAGGCGGGTTTGGTGGCTGCAGCGTTCCCCACGCTAAGGAAATACAACAGCGTAAGTATTGCGGCAAAGCGCCATTTTAGCCATGCTGTCGGTACGGCCCAATGAAGTGCAATGCATGGGACTCGAGTCAGCAACAGCTTGCAAGAGCCCACAGACGTGAATCAGGTTGAAGAGGACACAGGAAGTGCGGACTGCGAAAGGCTTCACTCGCCTGTCCCACTGGGTAGCAAGCATGCGACCTTGACTCGCTGAAAACTGCCGAGAATACCATCTTGAACGCAGTGAGTGGTACGCCCTCGCCTACGTTCATCAGCCATTGGAATACGAGTCCAAGTATTGTCTGTGCACGCGCAGCCAGCCGTTCACCCACGCTCATGCTATCCCCACACTTTGGACGCGGATCATGTCGAAGCACAGACGCATCATCACTCGCTACTCGACTGTCCCATGGGGATTCGCAGCCACGCAAGTCATGGAGTGGAAAGAGGGGTTACCCACTTCAGGAGTCGACCGCTTATCAGCTTGAGGCGGTTGACCCAGTGGCGTTGTCGCGTGCTGACAAGGCGTGGGCCCATCCAGCATGGCAGTGTCTCGAATATGCGAGGTACGTGCACAGTGCTTGCTGAAGCTGTAGCGTGGGATGCTCAGCAGCTTGTTGATATTGCACCGATCGCACCTTGGCTCGGGCCGGAGCCTGATTGGAAGCATAAGCTCCACAAACCTGTTGATCAATGCAATACTGAGCCCGTGCATCGATATGCGCGACTGGGAGTGTGCAGGACTGCGAGGTTGCCTTCGCTCCACTTCGAGGGTTCGCAAGATGTGCTGCGCCGTTGCCGCTTGCGCAGGCACGTCTGGATTGCCGCGAGGCTTGCAGCCAGCATTCCATTGACGAGCTGCTCACTCACACGAGTGACAAAGAAAGGGTACCCCTTAGAAGAAGACATGCGAAGCAGCAACGCCGAGCGATCGAGTAGGCCACTTCCAACTTTGCTCGAGGAAAAGAGAGTGTCGGTATACGCTGCATCGTAAGAAGGGCTTGCAAAAAGTGCTGCCACGGACAGAGGTCAGGCTAGGCCCTCTCACTCTGGTCGCCTTTTGCCAATTTCGCGTGGCCTCGATGCTGCCTTTATCTATCGCCTGTGCCTGTCTCGCATTTCCGTGTCTCTCTATGCCGTGTCCCTGAGTTGCGCTGTGGAGGAGCTACGGATGCTTGACGACCGCAGCTGGCCGGTGCAGTACGCTTGAGGCGCTCTTGGGGAGTGGGATGTGAGCGTATACGCTGTCGCTACAATAATGCATTCGAGACTCGAACGCAGCGAAAGCTTGAGGGCTGAGCTGCAGTTCAGTGCGAACATGAGGTCAACGACACGTGAGGTCAAGATAAAGATCTTAGGCAGAGTCGCACCTTCCATCGGTCAATCCAGTCCTCAAAGGCAAGTGCGATGGGCATGAGTGGCAGCCGACGGGGCACCTTTTTTACATGACTTCTTTCCATGCCTCAAAAAGTGTACTGTGCTTACGAGGTTCAAGCCAGGAACGTGTTGGGGCAAGTAGAACACCGGCAGCGTCTATACTCGCGGCTCGCCGGGACCGGGACGATATCAAGCTTGTTTTCCGACATTTGCTGTGACTCGCAACGACGTCGGTGGAGCGAGATGCATAGTAGGTCACCTTGGGCTGTTCAGACGACTCGGCTGTTGCTAACACTTGGAAGCCGAGCTGTGTGGCAATACCTGCGTGACTTCAAGAGCACAAGAAGCAGCACGCGATCACTGTCACTTCTCCAAACTGCCCATTGAGCTTCGTATCAAGATCTACGACATTGTCATCACCGAGAGCCTGCCAAACTGCTGGCGTCCCAGACATCAAACAGGCGGTGATGCGGTCACCTATACATTCTTCGAGCCAGCTCTCATGCAAGTCAGCCTATGGGTCCGCGAAGAGGTCGAGGTCTGCTTCCAGGCCGCATTGGAGTCTTGCAGTGCCCAGCTTGGGTCGATGCATGGTCGAGTCCCGCAAACAACGACCAAATGTCGACATCATCCAGCGCGGCCACGTGAGGTACTTGAGACTCACCGTAGATTGACGGCACTGGCGATCTATCATGGCTTCGCGTACGAGATCTCCCTTGCTAGCTGCGAGAGACTTGAGGGCAAGGACGAGGCGTTCGCTGCGATGGATGTCGTGCACAAAACGTACCGGTCACGCGCGGCGTACGTTTCGGCGGCAATCGAGGCGAATGCATAGAGCTTGAGACAGAAGCCAGAAATACGTCGGCAAAGTCTTGGACGGTCATAATGGCGGACTCACTACCTCGTCCTGTGTTGCTTCTTCGTTTGCTTGCGCAAGGCGTGGCATGTAGTCTACTGATCCTGTGGTACGCTTGCTTGACATACTAGCTTTGACGATGAAAATTGCTGTATGGAATACATGTATGTATCATAATTGCTATGTCTTGCTCCGCCAACCGTCATCATCCTCGCTATACACAACCTCGTGCACATCTAGCCGTCCGTCCACTATCTCACGGCCGTTGATCAAGTCGTTCCCGTCTGCTCTCCTCGCAGCCTCTTCAGCATCTTTCGCAACGCCACTCGCGACATGCCTTTCAATAAGTCTTTTCTTCGCCACGTCTTCCGCAACGTCGACAAACCAAAGCTCGTCCATTAATTCGGCAGCCTCCTTCCACTCCGGTGCACCCTTGCCGAGCGACAAATAGTTGCCCTCAAGTACAACAATCCTCTGAGATGGAGCGATAGTAATATCATCTGCGACTGGATCCTTCGCGGCATGATCGAAGCTTGGTGCATGTATCGTCTTTGTCTCCGGTAGCAAAGGCTGACGAAGTTGCTTCACGAGGGCGAGAAACGCCGGTGCATCGAACGTGAAAGCTGCACCTCGTCTGGCATGTGCTGTACCAGGATCTGACAGGGCCGATAGCTGGGCACGGGTCAAGTGGTAGCCGTCCATTGGGAGGAAGGCTGCGATG
>JAVRRP010000274.1:0-22049 GCA_036872775.1 Oleoguttula sp. CCFEE 5521 | reverse complement strand
ACTCGAGGGCGGAGTAAGGTATAACTTATAACTAGTTTACTACTTAAGAGACCTACTTATACTATATTTTATTTATAACCTTAGGACTAGCTTTACTTTTACGACCGCTTCTTAAGGCGTCTCTACTTCTCTTTTCTAGTCTTCTAATCTCGTACCTAGCGCTTAAACTCGGCCTCTTCGCTAGTAGTCCGATTTAGAGGTTAAGGTACTATTATTAGATACTAACCGGTAATACGGAAAGGAGACTACCTAGGTAGTTATATAAGCGGTATATACTATATATAGAGGGTATAGTAACTCGATATTAAGATACGACGGTATAACGGTATATGATAGCGACGAGGTAAGGTAAGTTAAGCGTTAACTTATTTAGTCGAGGGGGTAAGGTAAACTATAGCTCGAAGTTCGACGTTCGTAACCCTAACCTAGATACTCGCTAGGGTACATTCCGCAAATCAGCCGAGTGTTTCGTCCCGATCAGACAAGTCGTGAAGCATCAAAGCCGTGTAGTAGGACAGTACAGTTCAGACGTGTATGGGAGCTCGATGACGCCCTCGAAGGCTGCACTTTTGTCGCGAGGTGAGAAGAAGTAGGCTGATTCAGACTCAGGCAGCGCGCAAGCTATCCTAAAGCACATGCCTCTTCTCAAGCAGCACCTTCGCCCACTTCTGATACTGCTTCGTCTGCTTCGCGTCCCTTATCTGATCCCAACCGAATGCAATCAACGGCCAAACACCCTGCCACGCCCGGCCTTGTCCACCTGTCGCCGCCATGTTCCAGTGCACTGCCGCGATGGCAGCAATGCTGACCAACATCTTCGGCAGCACCCAAGTCGGACTCGTAGATGGCGAAGGATCCTCGCCACGCTGCCAGCGATTTGGCAGATCCGGGATGAGCCCGATTGCTGTACCCACGCCAGCGAGCAGGCGATCGGATGATGCGACCACTGCGTCGAGGGTGGCACGCTTGCGAATGCCGCCTGTGACGACCACCGGCATTGTGGCAACTTGCTCGACTTGCTTCGCGGCTTCGAAGAAGTACATCTCTCGTATCGTGGTGCTGCTCTGGGCAGTCTTCTCATCCATGACCATGTGTGATCCGGCCATTGCAGGGCTCTCGTAATTCCCACCGCTGATTTCAATGAAGTCGACATTCATAGTATTCAGCTGCTTGACGATCCAAAGCAGGTCCTCAGAGTCGAAGCCACCCTTCTGGAAGTCGGAGCTGTTGATCTTGACAGCGACGCCGAATGACGGCGAGACATTCGCCCTGACAGCTTTGAGGACTTCAAACAACAGTCGGGCGCGATTCTCCCTTGATCCACCCCAGCGATCTGTTCTGACATTCGCCAGTGGTGACAGGAACGCTGAGATTAGATAGCCATGCGCCGCGTGTACCTCCACACCATCTGCACCCAGCTCCTCTGCTTTGCGCGCCGCCCAGGCGAACCTACTTATGATGTCTTGTATCTTCTCTTCGCTCATTGCGATTGGCTTGCCAAACAGTGCAGTCAACCGGCCCATGTTGACCTGAACATCCGACGGCCCGTAAGCCTCGATCCCGACTTGCTTCTTCACTTGCCGACCTGGGTGATTGATCTGCAGCCAAAACTGTGCGCCATGTGCCTTCGTCTTGGAGATGAGTCTGCGCCATACTCGATCGTCCTGCGGGCCGGCATCCTCGGCGAGTAGAGTGTCGCCTGCGAGTGCCATCGCGAGGGGATCGATCATAACATGGCCGCTGAGGATGAGTCCACTTCCGCCTGCTCCCCAGGCGTCATACAGCTTGATCATTGCTTCAGAAGGCTGGCAGTGGTGCTCTACGTCAGCCATGCTCTCCTCCATCGCTGCCTTGACGATGCGGTTCTTGATCGTGGAGCCATTGGGCAGGGAGATCGGACTGAATGCCATGCCTTGGAGATTGTTCGGAGGGAGCTTGTATGTAGAAATTCGTGCTAGGGTCTATCAGAATAGATGGCTGCTATTCTGTGCTGTTCTTCGAGGGTTGTACGATTGAATATTGGGTCGGACAGTTCAAGGCGGCAGACAGGGTATTCGAAGGAGCACGTCTTGAACGCTCGCTCCCGCCATGATTGCTAATCGATGGCAAAATTTCCCTCGACTATAGTGTTGAGATACGTAGCAAACCAGCATATCTCCCTCTCGCATGTGCACTAGAAATGGAGAGGCTGTGGCCGCAGCCGAGGCACGTACAAAATCTAGTGCAGGCACAATGTCGGCAAGATCGAACTGTTCTGCTGACATTACATGCATCCGTCATCCACTAATGATTGTCGTCCCCGAGGGATCCCGTCTGTCTTCGTTCGTCGCCATGACAGACCTGCGATTGCTCAAGACTACACACTTCGGTCACCGCGTACGCTCGCCACTACATCGCGACCATGCCTATCTTCCATGACATCCCGAAGGCTGTCGATGCAGGCTCTGTCGAACCGCGCGGTCTCGCGCCTCGAACGTCTGATCGCTGAGCGAATCCCGATGGTCTTGAATCCAACATCGAGACTACTTCGATCCCGGACCACTCTTCCTGAAATACCCGTTGTCTTCTCGCGCTAGCCTGGACGGCAGCATGACGCTGTGGAGCATTGAGCGAAGTCGCCGCTGCGACTAGGGCCTAAGACCGGCGCTGACATTTCTACCACCTCACGCGATCAGACCCATCGGATGAGCAATACGATGTCATGCTGAAGACAGCGTCGTCGCTTATCAGTGTTCTTGGTAGCTTCCGCGCCTAGTGATGTCCACGCATTCCACTGGTAAGCCGTGTCTCCTAGTAAGGCCGAGTCCACCGCAATGCGTTTACATTACTAGCGACTGCCCTCTGCCGTCACGAGCCTCGTGTCAGTGGCTGCATCGGGAACTCGAGTCCTCCAGGTATTCGTACATCTCGACTCGCCTTCTGCCACTCCTTGAAACCACTCACGCCACCACAACGATCACAGCGCATTCCTGACATTCCTCAGCATTGAACAGCATCTAATGCCACAGCTCGATCGAAACCTCCGCGACGAGCATTGTCAGTGCACCGCAAAGCTTCGGAGCCAATCACAGGAAGCATACCTAGCCTACACTCAGCAGTAGCTATGCCTCCTCGCCAAGATGACGTTTCCGCGTGAACAAGGCTCCGCAACGCGTAGCGATGTCGTGCGTTGAAAAGGGAGGTAAGATGAAGTCGAACTCCAGGAACCAATTCTTGGACTTGATTGGTGCGCTGGGTGTGCGAGAGAGGTGCGGTGGGCAGGCATCATATGCGAATCGAGTGCTTGCAGTGAGCGTCATTCACTTCATTGCATGCGTGTCTTCACTTCTCCTATTGGCACCTTCTTGTTCTTCTTGTATCTCTTCGACTCTAACACTACAAGTGTGAGTCCCGAATCGAGTATATTGACAGTCAGTCGATTAGACGTCGCTCACAGCGAGGTAGGTACTCACAGCGATAGCTCCACAAGCGTTATTGACCACAGATTAGATGCTCCCGCGAGACACTTCCGACGGCAACGTCGCACATTGGTCCACGGTACTTGCACCGGTGCTACCAGCCGCCGATTCCGCAACAATGAGGGATCTGCCGGCCATCGGAACTGCTGTTTCGGGGTCACAGCTCGACCGCTTCTCGAACATACCACCCGAGCTCCGCCTGCGCATCTACGACATAGTCTTCGCCTCGATCCTCCATCCAGTCCTTGACCCCAGAACTAGCTTCAACCCCCAGACTTGTTCTTCCATTCTGGCACTCATACGCGTGTCGACCTTGATGCGCGACGGAGCTCCATCTCTGTGGGCCGAACAGCTGAGCATTGCACACTTGGAAGTATGCGGGCTATCCTTGTCTTATCCCATTGCCATAAACGCTCATGCCGATGAGCTTATGGCGAGCGAAGTCTGGACGACAGGGCCGGGCGGGGCGTTCATGGAAGCGCAGAGTAATTTCGATGTCTTCATGGCACGCAGCAAGGAGCTGCGCATTCCTGAACTGTGTGCTAAGACGTCGAAGGCTACGAGAACGCCATGTGCTTCTGAAGAGGGTACTGAGGGTGACTGAGGAATATAATGTTGTGTGCTCCAGTCCGGATGTCTATTACTGGTGGGAGCGGTTCGTCAGCAGAGCAGCGCAGAGACAGTCTAACCCAGCCGTCACCCGGGCGAGAGGGAGTGAGATGGTGGCGAATCAAGCCTACCAAGAGCGATGGCCTACCAAAAGCGATGTTTCCGACAATCATCACGTGCGCATCGGTTTCATTATCTTCACCTGCATTGTTGCTACAGTGGGTCTCACATGAATTCTCTACCAACTACACACCATGAACATCTCCACATGCCCAGACCTAAGTAATTCGTCAAGACACTTTGCTGTCCTCCGTAATGTGAGCGACATTGCATCGAAAGCTGAGAGAGGTATACTGACCATGGTCTAGCTTCAATAATTCTAGATCAGAGCAAACATCTGCGTCGCCACTGCTCGAGACCGCCGTACACATCATACTACCGCACACCTCACCTCGACGCACCTCTTGCATCGGCAGCCATCACATCGACTATGGACTCTCAGAGCGGAGCTCTCCCATCGCAGAGGCCGCACCTCGATCGCCTCTCGAGTCTTCCCCCCGAACTCCGTCTTATCATATACGACATGGCCTGCACTTCAGTCCTCCAACAAGACAAGGCCCTCGAGGCTCGAACTTGCTACCCCACCCCGCCTGTGTTGCGCACATCAAGCCTCATGCGCCACGAAGCGATGCCTGCCTGGGCTACGAGACTAAGGACCGAGAAAAAATACGCCGCAGCATTCGCATTTGCATACGATACAATCTGGTTGCAGCTCATCGGCGCATGCGCTGCCTCGGTCAACATGATCGGGAGCATGAATCTGCGTGGGGTAAAGAAGACCTTGAAAGAGAATCAGGAGCAGAAGGAGAAGTGGCAGGCTCGGAAGGAAGAATTGGCCGTCCTCATGTTGTGCGTTGAGGTAAGTCTGAGGTCGGGAGTCTAGCGGAGCTGCGCGAACCGCCGAAGAATGGAATGTGTGCGCTTCACTATCAACGGCGGTCAACCTCTCTGGGACACTTCGACTCGACGGTGATGCGCTTGAAAACAAGCTTTGACATGTCGCAGCCCCTCGCGTCGGTCCGGCGGTCTCCACCGACTTAATTGCGGGCTCCATCGCTGGATGCTGCTGCTAATGCTCTGCGTCTGCAGATGGCATCTGAGGCCGGGGTTCCCGCCGCAGGATTGGGCGGTCGGATCAGCCTCCAGCATAGTCTAGCTTGGACCCAGCGCTTTCTTGACAACTCTGGGGACAAGAGAAGGTGATGTAACCTACCCATGTATCATCACAGAAACTCGAACACATCCCCCTTCCCGCCGATCAACCGTCCTACCCTCTTACTCCCCACAATCCTCTCCAGCGCTAACCCATCCCACTTCCCAAACAACACCCGCACTCCCTTCTTTTCACCCTCCCCTTCTTCCATGCCCTCTACAAGCTCCCGATAGAATATCTCCGAGTCCGGCACTCCATAGAAAACAACTCTCTCTACGCCCTTCAACCTCAGCCGGAAGAAGTGATGCGCTCGCTGCGTATACAGTAGCACCGAATGCCGCCCATTCATGAAGTGACTTCGTGCTCGTCGCTGCGATGACACATCGCTGTAGTCATGTATAGCGCCGAAGGCAATATTGGATGTGAGGTCTGAGGTAGCGAAGAAGTTGCGGATGCGGAGGAAGTCGAAGTAGGAGGGTATAAAGACCATTGTCCCGGTCAGTCTGAGTAGCGAGGGGAGTACGGCAGTGGTGAAGTATTTGAAACGGATGTCTGGGTCTTGTAAAGGGGATGGAGAGGAGAAGCGGGAGAATGTCTGCTTGATGCCGAGGTCTGCGAGTGAGGTTATGGCGCCGGCGTAGGTAGTTGTGAGCCTCGCTTTGCCAGCGATATTGGCGAGGGAGTTGTAGAGGTGAAGCATTTGTGGTGTGGTGCAGGCAGAGAAGAGGACTGTCTGGCGGAAGTGCTTTGCGGTGCCGTCGAGGTAGGCATGTCGTACGCGGCTGATGTCGCAGCCGTGGAGATCTGTGGGTTGGAGGTTGAGATGTGAGAACACGAGAGAGACGTTGTCCCAGTTCTGCATGTGCATTGCATCCGCCTGGTCAACGATGCATAGCTCGATCGAGGACAAGAAGTCATGATCTCGTTTCCGACGATCAGGGTTCTCGATAATGCGGCGTAGACCAAGCGGAGATGCAAGGATGATATCGGAGCTGTAGAAGGCGGAGAAGTACTTGAGCGTCTTCCGCGTGAACTTGAGTGCTGTCAGGAAGTTGTTGTCGTTGTTGCCACCGAAGAGCTCCGTGTAATCCTCAGCCATATTCGGCCGCGGTATCACAACTTCATCAAAGGTGTCCTTGAATCGCTGCTTGTTCTCTTGCTGCTCTGGAGCGAACAGATCGACGATGCAATCCGCATACTTCGCGGCCATCTGTCGGGTCTCGGTCAGGATCAGCACCTTTGGTCGTGTAAAGCCCTGGTCGCGCAGCTCTGGCACTTCCTCCCCTTCGCTACGCGCTAGTCGCGCTGTGTTCTTCAGTACTATGTCGCGCCCCTTCAACACATGGTTGAGTGCGTGCAGACAAGCCAGACTTCGCAAGCTGCCTGCATTGCTAGGCGTGCGATTGCTTATCAGCAGATCTCGATACTCGAAGAGATGCGGCGACATCACACGCTGTATATCATCAAATTTGCCAATGTGCTTCCGAGAGGGATCGACAAGCTTCTGCTTGAGTGATACGTCGGCGACACTGGTATGACGATCCACTTGGGTAATAATAGCAGGCGCAGATTCAGGCAACGAGATCGAAAGAGTGCCGTCATGGGACACGCGCTTCAATTCGACCCTCCGCTTACCTGCTTGGGCATCTCGAAGGCGGGATGGAAGCTCATTATCATCAGGATCGGCGAAGTGGAGCTCGAAGGGATCGAGCATAGATGCATTCTCGTCCAAGTCGTCCGCGGCGTCGTGCTCATCATCTCCCTCGAGGGCGTGACCTCCAGATTCGTCTAGTTCGGCTAGGTCATTCTCCGCAACGCTCTCCTCGTCGACCTCGAGTCCCGGCTCCGCCTCAGATCCCTCCGGAAGTTCTGTACCGCCATGCTCCACGTTCGATCCAGCACTCACGTCAGACTCGAGCTTTCGTCGCTTGCTTGTTCGTTCATCGCCGTTCGATATAGGTTTGAAAGATGCCAACAGTGTGCTGTATGCCTTTGCCGAAGGTGCAGGGATCTCCTCGTCGTCCTCGTCGCTGGCTTCATCTTGGCCCCCGTCGCTTTGATCAACATCATCGTCCACCTCATCTGCACTCTCGCCATCACTTTTCGACTCGATGTCTTTCACGCGCTGGCTGTCGAATTTCCTGTACTGTCCTCCTCTCGTCCTGATACCACTTCGTGCATCTCGCCCAGCACTTGCGCCTTTTCCGCCCCCTCTTCCTCCTCTACCACCCCTACCACCTCGACTGCTCCCTCTACTCCCGCCTTGACCTCGTGATCCTCCGCCGCCTCTTGCGCGACCTCTGATTGGAGCCATATTTGTGTCTCGAAACTGGCGCAGCTCCCGCTCTCACATGCATTTCTCGGCTGCACTATCGATAGCCCGCTGACTCGCGAACGTCGAATTTGTGTCTGGAATCTTGGCATCGAATCAGCGAACCTCACGTTCGCCATTAAACAATCCGCCTCACACTGCCGCCGAGAGCGCATTTACTCATTACTCCTCTCAACACCGCGAAGATGGGCTCCTCTTCATACCTCCATCTCGCGCGCCCTCTCGCCCCCGCGCAAATCTCCTCCTCCACCATCTCCACCACCGCCCCGGTCTCCGTCACAATCCAGCCGCAAGCCCTTTTCAGCATACTCGATCATGCATCTCGCCGGCCCGCAGATCAGGAGCGCGTGATTGGTACACTCCTCGGTGTGCGCAGTGAAGATGGCACAGAAGTGGAGATACGGAATTGCTATGCTGTACCCCACACAGAGACACAGGAGCAAGTCGAGGTGGACATGGACTACCAGAAGTCCATGCTACAGCTACACTTGAGGGCAAGCCCGAAAGAGGTGCTTGTAGGATGGTACGCAACGAGCGACGAGCTGAACACATTCTCGGCCCTCATACAAAACTTCTACTCGCAACAAGGCGAAGGCACCTGGCCACATCCTGCAGTCCACCTTACAGTCTCCACGGTCGCAGGCAAGGACGTAGAGGCACATACATACATCTCGGCGCCTATTGGCGTCACACCTGAGCGGGCGGCAGACAGCTGTCTGTTCGTGCCTGTGCCACATGAGATCAAATACAACGACGCGGAGAAGTCCGGACTGGAACTCATTGCGTCTGCGAAGGATGCGGAGAACCGATCGCAACCACTGCTTACGGATATCGAGGTGCTGGAGAAGGCTGTGGAGCAGGTGCTGGATATGTTGGAGCGTGTCAGCGTGTACGTGTCGAATGTGCTGGACGAGGAGGCTGAGCCGAGCGCGGCGCTCGGGCAGTTCCTGATGAACACACTGTCACTGGCGCCGAAAGTGGAGGCGGAGGACATCGAGAGAGACTTCAACAACCACGTGCAGGATGTGCTGCTGGTGTCATATCTCGCCAACACAATCCGCACACAGATCGACTTGTCAAATCGCCTCGCTACGGGAGTGTTGACGATAGGAGACAAGCCGGTGGTAGATGGAGAGGGTGGCAAGGGCGGCCATGAAGGCGGCGGAGGCGGACGTGGTGGACGTGGTGGCTACAGAGGCGATCGATCAGGAGCTGGCCAGCGAGGCCAGCGTGAGCAGTAAGAACAGCGCGGTTCTTGGTCGTAGGTGTTCGTCAGCACTTCGCGACCCTTCAATCACCCTAAAAAGCTGCTTCAGCAGAGCGTTGGAGTGCAGCAAGGGAGTGTAGAAGGTTGATAGAGGCTCTCAGCAACTTGCTTAGCTACTTTTGCATAAATAGATCGAAGTCAATGGCGCCCAGTCGAGGGCGTTCAATTCAGCGCTGCTTCAGCTTCGCCTTGCTTTTGTTCTAATGCTGCCAATGGCTAATCTCTCACAGCGGCTGCCTCGCACACCTCCTCTGGCAAAGTCCTAACAGCTTTAAAGCCCGGATTCAGATCATCCATGAGTCTCAACTCCCAACGATCAACCCCACATTGCCACCTCGTCAATCCCTCCCACCACTTCGACGTCGCCGGCTTTGAGCTATTTCCACGCTTCGGCTGCAGCCTCGCTCTCACTTCATTCAACAGTCGCAAGTTGCTGCGCCGTGCTTGAAGTCTCGCACGTCGCACATCGCTCGCGTCCCATGCATCATGGTACGCGAGCATCGTGTGGGCCATCCCAGCTGTTGCTGTTGCGATCTCATCACAGCGGAGAAAGTGCAGAGCAATATCAGTGTGGTGTTTGACGGCTTCTCGGGCGGAGCTGAGATGGAGAAGCAAAGATGAGGAGGCTTCGGTACTCAGTTCGCGACATACTCGAAATATCGGCGGAGGGGAAAACAGGAGGCACGGTCGAGGATATCTTTGTCCAGTATCGATGCGAAGAGGTAGTCATAGATCATGATTCGCAGCTCCGGTGGCAGGCAGAGGAGTGCAGCTGACTGCAAAGATGTCGCTACTTCGGAATTCGCGCATGTTTCTGCCTTGTTCGCTACCATGATCGCCTTGGTCGTTGTCTAGCAAGTCCAGCTCAATCGTATCGCAACGAAGCCTCACGGCACGGGGCCGCAGTATGTCAGTATGATAGTGTATGTGGTCTTCACGCTCACTTTTGGACTAGATGCTTTCTTCAGCTGTCGATGTTCGTTACGTTGATGGCCAGGAGAGTGTGAGTCGGAAATGCGCAATACGACCTTGGAGTGAAGGTCAAGGCTGGGGGCGGGCGGCGTGCATATCACTTGCATATGCGAGCCACTCGTTGCGTTTGTGATCCGTCCGAAACTTAAACGCAGGAACCAAGACTCCACACATTATTCCCTGCAGTGATGCGTCTCTGCAAGAATGCCCGTACCTCACCACTAAGGCTTCAATAGAGGCTGGGACTTGCTCGCGCAATCTGGAACCGAGCTACTGCCATTAGACTGATCAGCTACTTCTACATCGTGAGCTAGTGGCTGCCGACAGCGACCGTCGTCACATCACATCCTGCCATCTCACTTCCTCGCGTGGCATTGCTGGAGAGATCTTGTCATTCACTCAGCCCACGTTGTCAACTGGCCGCAAGCCTCGACCTCCGCGCCTGAGTGGGTCAACCAGAGCCCTTCAACTTCGGCAATTTCTTGTACAACGCCAAATCTGCTGGTCTCCTCGTGACACGACCACTCAATCGATTGGCTTTCGACTGCAAGCGTGAGCGTACTTTCCCGAGCACAGAGAGGTTGGCGTCCCGCCTTTCGTTCCTCCGCTCCGCATTCCTAATCTCATAGCTGGACTTGGAGCGCTCAGCCACGTCGGATAGCTGACTTCGTTGCCTTTCCAGCGACTCGATAATGGAGCTGGAACGCCGCGATGCATCTTGGATCGCGAAGTCAAGATGCACTTGCCACAGCTCGCAAGCTTCGATGTTCAGGATCCGGCAGGTGCGCAGGATGGGCGGCCTTGGAAAGCATGACGTACGGTCAAGGCAGTCCTGATCGAGGATGTCTTCGAAAAGCATTTTGTAGATCATAGGGCGGATCTCCAGTGAGAGGCGGAGCATGCCTGATGGCTGGCTTCCTCTCTTTTGGATCTCCCTTTCTCTTCGAGTGAACGCCGTCTTGGAGGGCGTATCGAGGAGGTATTGAGGGATCTCGATCCCGTCGTCTGGTTGTCCATCTCCGTCTGATGATTCTGGGGACGCCACTGCAGCGTGTGAGTATTTTCCCAAACTTGACATCCTGCAATACTCACTGGCTGGCGGTGCGTTACTATCTATCATACTTGTGTCGTCCGTTGATGTTGCAACATCCCTCTCACGTCGCGCATGGTGAAGGGCAGAGTCAGCTTCGCGAAGTGCGATGGA
The DNA here is from genome assembly GCA_036872775.1 of Oleoguttula sp. CCFEE 5521. Lineage (NCBI taxonomy): Eukaryota > Fungi > Ascomycota > Dothideomycetes > Mycosphaerellales > Teratosphaeriaceae > Oleoguttula > Oleoguttula sp. CCFEE 5521. Next base: position 10,994 of record JAVRRP010000274.1, on the reverse strand, counting down.
GTGAGGTGAGATTAGAGTTATGAGTTCGAGGCAGGCACAGTGTAAGCAGTCGCGTAGCATTCATCGTACCTGCCACTCGATAGTGTCTGCTGACTAGGGCTTTCCATTCGACATTGCGCTAGTATGTAAAGTCGCCAAGTCGCTCATGCAGGACCATATTGAACATCAACATGAACACCCGGCTTGTTCGACACTATCTGTGAGTGCGCCGTCGTTGATGTTCGGACGCTGCAAGGTTCGAAAATAGTATCCCCGTGCTGTTCGCCATCGCCGGCGGACAGAAGGGTCTCAGTGAAACCGAGGCTGAGCTGGTCCGCCACCTACGTGCGCATGTGCACCTTGCCTTGCGTGTGTAGAATCAGAATATCATCCCGTTCCCTCGAGGATACAACGTCCTCCAGGAACCGGGCAAGCGGATACACGTGAAGCCAGTAGCGTTCCATTCCACGATGAAATGTCCGTCAAGCATCCCGAATATCTGGAAGCCGAGATCGTTCTCGACAACCCCGGGTATCTTCATCACGGCAACGGGAAAGCGGTCACCGGCCACCTCGCTCTCACCTACCACTGCGTAGAATCTACGTCCGAGCTCTCTGGTGTCTTGACAGCGAGCGTACAATTCCGTGGCCGTACGAAGGCGGAGATCAAGACAGGCCAGGGTAGCAAGTGTACAGGTGGGAGTTCGACCTTCTACGGCAAATTGACCCCGTACATGAGTGAAGACATTCTATTCGACTTCTCGCGAGAGATCCATAATGGACCGCTCAGAGCAACATGCAACAAGCCACTATGCCTTCCATTCGTGCTGAACTTTCCAAGCTGTGTGCAGCGACCTGTGAACTCCAAAGGCTGGGACCCGACCAAGCTGCTGTCTTCTCAACTAGATGACCAATTGCCTCCATCTGGTAGCTGTAAATACGAGCATGAAGTGTATGAAACATGCGCCCAAATGCGATCCCCTTTCGCTGACTTACTTGCCAACAGGTCATTCGACCCCGTCGTAAATGCCTCCATCGATTACCGCGTCGGTGCCCAGGTGGCTATGCGCGACAATGCAATCCCAATTTGCGGTCTGGGAGAGGCCTCCTTGCCGCAAGTTCATTACGAGCGTGGCTACACACCGCCTAGTGAAGGCCTTGTGGTAGTGTATGATTGTCCGAGAAAGAGCGTGTTCTTCTATGTACCATATAACCCTTGGCCACTGGCCCGGGGCCCGCAATTCCGCTGCGTGTGCATCACGCACTGTCCACAGACCTTGTAGCTCGACCAGCCGATCGTTGTCAAGATCGTCGTAATCCCACTAGACGGCTGCCCGGAATTCACTGCTAAAGCTCAGATCGATATGGACCTTGAGTCTTTCACCGAAGTCCATGCCGGGAACACTCTGGGTCGTTCTAGGAAGGGCTGCTTCAAGGAGCAATACAGGGTGGCTGGGAATGAATATCGAGTTGAAGATGACCAGCATCTGGAACTACTCAGCAAAGCCAATGGATACTCGATCACTGCTACGTCGAAATCAATTTCCGGCGTTCCAACCATCTTCTTCACGCGCGCCATGTCCAGATGGTACACGCTGATTGTTCAGATCAGTTTTACGAGCTTGCCACACAATCGCGATGGCTTCAGCTCCCGGTGTCTCCACTCAATTCCAGTGGTATTGATGCCGCCGGTTGCCGGCTGTGTCCCAACAAAGCCAGGGCTCCGACCTACCGACTACCGCAGCCACTGGTCCAGAGAGAACGGCTACGTAAAGCCAGACATGCCAGATATGGCTTCCATGCCAGCTGGGAATGCTGTGCTACCGAAGTACGAGCAGCCGCCATCGTACGATACTCTATCCAAAGAGAAAGCACAGGGCAGTGTATCGGATACAAAGACTAGTAAAGGAAAGGCAACTAAACGCGACTAATGAACTCAAACTACCTGATTGGAGGTCCTAGATGTAGTGTTATTGTATGATAGCTATACCTGTACCTTGTCCTTCATCCACTACGTCCTCCGGATGGCGCGCGCATAAAAGAGATGTCGGAATGGACCAGGTCGATACGAGAGAGTAGAAGTCGTTGCGGTGTGGTATGACAGCACGCCTTTGGCAGGAAGGACGCCTTTAAATCAACCCCATGCAGTGCAACTGACCAGAGCTGCACGCTGTTCTGGGCACCGCTGCGCACTTGATTAGTATTGCAATCCGTCAGTGCACTCGAGCAATATGCTTCCACTTCGGCAAGCTGTCGAATCATCTCTACGTAGCTTTTTTCGGATGCCGCGGCTTTCGCTTGGGCCACAGTCGATACCGGATCCTGTTCAATAGCCAGAGGTTATGCTCACGGGCGTACTACCTTTCGCACATCGCACTGTTGTTCTGGTAGACCGCAGTCGAAACTACAGCGCGGTTCGGTAACCAAGACCAAGTGGTCGCTCCATCGGGCCTCACACTGATTTGCAATCTCAGGGCCTCATGCATCTGCCTCTGTAGGGCTTAATTGCTAGCTGGGATTTGCTTGACTGCCGCCCGTATGTGTGATGACCACTGCTCGCATGCTTCGCTACGCAGGGTCCGGCATGTCCGCAGAATAGGAGGGAGTGGGAAGCAGGAAGTGCGATCCAGCGGGGCCTGTTCCAGGGTAGCAGCGAAGAGATGGTCGTAGATGAAAATGCGTAGCTCAGGGGCCAGGTACAGAAGGTTCAGTGGCTGTATGTCGACATCCTGCTTTGCATCGCTCACCGTGGCTCTAGCGTGTCGATGTCCATCTAGCCCTCGCCGCTGATCCTCATCGATTTGAAGATGATTCATAGCTTACAGCCCCTTAATGGATTAGTTGGTAAACGGCCTGTGCGGAACTCATAGCTATTTGTATCCGCGTAGGGTGGAAAGGCTTCAATTCGAAAGCTTGAAGGAAGACAGTGGTCTTGAGTGGAACAAACCATTCAATTCTCCACCTCAAGCACCCTACCCAATCATCTTATCTGTCCATTCCTTCCGCTTCGGTCGGTCTCTCCACCACGCAAGGCGCGGCTGCTTCACAATAGACACCCCACCCTTGGGCAACATACGCGGCCGTAGCCTAGCTAGCATCCTCAGATTGCGATCTCGCACGGTCCGTTTGGCCAGATTGACTCTGTAGGCGAGTTGCATGGCCCGACGTTCCGCCTCCTGATCCGGCTGAGACGGCACGAACGCAGCCTGCGCTTCGTGTGCTGCACGCCAGGTGGTGGCGGTCCGCCTTGGGATATCGTTAATAGCTGCTTGAAGGTGGCAGATGTAGCTTTCTCGCGCCTCGAGTCGTAGGATGCGGCACGTGCGTAGAGTAGATGGTAGAGGGAAGCATGACGTGCGGTCAAGGCAGTCTTCGTCTAGCGTGGTGGCAATGAGGAGGTCGAAGATCTGGTCTCGCAGCTCGGGCGGTACGTCCAAGAGCGACGACGCTGGCATAGTTGAGAACTTCACTGCGAGGCTGTCCGTGGTACCTCTCAACGCGCGTCAACTGATGTCAGCGTTGACTTTTGTACGCTGGGACGTGAACGCTGTGAATGTGGAAAGCCAGAAGAGTAATCTTATCCGACCTCTTTATCTTCACCAGGTTGATATGTCCCAACTTGGAACCTTGTGCGTTCTGCACCCATCCTGAAGGCGCGAGAAGTACGATAGGCGTCATCCTTGGGAGAGGCTCCGCTTGCGAGATTGCGTGAGCACTGCCATCTAGTTGACAAACTGATGGGAAACTGTTGATGCTTCCAAGATGCTTGTCCATAGCGCTCTATCTCCAGACTAACCGGATGCTCCACCCACGATCAGTCCTACACCATCATGCTCCTACGCCTGCTGGTAGCTCGTACAGGCTTCGTGTCCTGCTCCCTGGGGATGCGCAGTAAGCCTTGATCTCCAACAATCTGTGCCTCCTTCGGTATGAATGAGTGTCGTCTTGAAGTTCGTGTGGTGGAAGAGGTAGATCCGATACCGGAGCTAGCGACCGAGGAAGGTGACGAGGACTCTTTGAAGTCGAAGATCTCCATGTCCTTGAGCTGTTCCATGGCTTCGTCAAGCTCGTCCGGCTGCTTGTTGACTCTATGGTCGCTCGACTGTTGCATAGCAGCTTTCGATGTGGACGATATTTGTGCGGCCACGCGCTGCTCGTCCACAGCAAGTGGGTCACTGCTGCTCCTCATATGCTGCTTCGGTCTCAGCGCAGGCGACGGGAGCTCCATCGGCGTCACTACTGGCCTTGACTCCGGCAAGTTCTTCCAAGCATCCTCATCCACTTCCTCAGCCTTGATATCGACACCCTTCCCAGCCTTCCGATTGACCGGCGCGCTCATAACACGCCGGTGATCCGAAAGTCCTGTAAGAGCATCGACCATCTTCTTGTCTGGTCTTCGCATCTTCGCAGTGAGACTTGGCTCGGCGTAGTTCACCGCGCCTCGTGCACGTCGCGAGGGTCGCAAACCCTCAATGACCGAAGCAGTCGTGCTGTTAGAGAGACTGCTGAGGTCGCCTGGCGGTGGTGTGTCACGGCTTCCGTTGGCGTGCATGGAGGGCTCGGATGGCGTTGGCGAAAAGATGGTTGGTGCAACTGGAGACTGCGGTGCGGGCTCATTCGTTGCAGTGACGCCTGCGAGAGGGATCTCGATAGTGGCGATAGCGGGCGGTTGAGCAGAAGGCGGCAGTGGGACTTGTGATAGTCGCGATCTGCGTGGCACGCGATCTTTGGTCAAGTCCAGCTTCGAGACTGCAGGCTTCTTGCCATCATCCTTCTCAGGCTTGCCGGCGAGAAGAGCGACCTTCCTCGGCGATAGATTGACACTTTTGTCTCCCAACACTCTTCGCGAAATCTTAGGAGATAGCTTCGGGGCAGGGATCTCCATGGATGGCTCTTCAGCATGCTGTGCAGCAGTCATGGTAGCATCGCTGGCGATCTTCCGACTGAACAAGAACTCGGTCTTACCGGGCGCCTTGACAGGCTTTTCAAGATCACGATCCGCGAGCTTCCTTTTTGCGCCAGTCCGGAGGATAGGCGCGACGACTTCCACGTCAGACTTTGAGGGCGATGGCGGAGGAACGATGGAGTGTCTGCGAATCTCGAGCCGCGGGTGGCCGTCCTTGCGTTTTCGCCTCGTCTCCAGATTGACGGACAAGTTCGCAGGTAGCTCCTCCTCGTTCTCAGTGGACTCCTGTGGTTTGCTACTGGCTACATTGCCCTGGGCATCGAACTTGATCGGATCCTGGCATTCGAATCTCGCGATTGGTGGTGGACCAAGATCCGGACTCTCAGTACTGCTCTGGTCGCTCAGACGTGCCGCCTTGGCGTCGTCGGTTCCCAGAGAGCGCCGTGGCTTCCGCTCATTCTCGGAAATGGTAAGCATCTGATGTTCGCGCATGACTTGCGCAAGTGGTTGGCGGTCCCTGAACTCCATTCGCTGTAATGCACTGTGTCGCCTTTGCTTCAGCTCCTCCTCCCGGACCTCAATCTCATCTTCAGGCAATTCATCCATCGCTTCCACCATCTCACTGAGCTGTCTCATTTTCGCAGCCATCTCGTCCTTGAACCTCCGCAGTCCATCACGTGAGCTCTGCTTCCTTGCATCTTGCACCTCCTTCCGCAACCCAATGATCTCCTCTCTCAAGTCCAGATTCGTCTGTAGCAGCCTATCAACGTCCAATTGCAAGCTCCGTATGCGTAAGTTCTGCTCGGAGTTATTCTTGGCGAGGTCGCGGTTCTGTCGGATGAAGCGGCGCTTGACTTCCTCAAAGTTAGTCGCGGGTTTCTGAGCAGCTTGACGAGATTTTGTGCGCATCTCTTGGGATGTATGATTGCTTGGTCTGCTTTTGTCAATGAGTAGTGGTGGAGGTTGTGACTTACGAGCATCAACGCTCTCTCCTACTTGCGGTGCTACTGCAACAGCAGCCACCACGGGCGGCTCGTTCAGCCGAGCCATACATCAGTGTAGCTGCTTCGTATAAGATATGAGTGATAGTCGCTGCCTCTTATGGTCCTGCTCCGTTAGTCGTGTACTTTGCCGGTGGAATTGTGTCGTGTTGATTCTGATGTTTGGGAAAGCCCTAGCAACGGATAAGCGAGTGACATAAGTCATGATCGACAGTCGTGGGCCGTCCGAAAGCGCAACCTCGGTCCCTTCGACTGTGATTGCTGCAACAAGATGTGTTCATGTCAAACGAAGACGATACTGGGTACTGCTAGCGTACGCAACGTCTCCATCGTACATATCTCAGCCTGTCAACAGCCAAGGTGATCGTTGCACCTCTTCTTCTTCTGTCACCCAAGACTAAGGCGGGTTGCTGGTCCATGCACACGCGTTGTGGGGCAATCTCGAAAGACTTCACGCGACAAGGTAGTGGGACAGAATGTGAGCCTTCACTTGCGGCCGCCTGTCATGTCATTCGGGCCACGTCCAACAGGTTTACCATCGCACTTCCGTGCGAGCGCCCATGGCTCGAGCTCAAGCCAGAATTCCCAGACCTCAGCGCTTCAGGCACGCATCCATGAGAAGAAGTTGGAACTCGAGTCCTTGCGACAGCTGCGTGACCTGAGTGCAGGACTGGCCGGTCAGATGCAGCAATTAGAGGAGAAGCTGTCGACTTTGAGTGATGGCACGGAAGCGGTCGCGGCTGTTATGGGCAATTGGGGCAACGTCTTGAGGGCGGTGGGCATGGCCAGTGGTGAGTAAATGAAACGAGAGCCCAGGAGTTGGAGCAGTTTCTAACCTTACCTCGCAGCTGGTCTACCTAAAGCGAAGGTGACCGACAACGAGATGGCTCTACCACAGACTCTCGTGAGAATCCCTGTACAGCAAGCCGAAGCTGCGCAGCGAGAGATCGAGAAAGAGGAGGCCTCCGGCACGGGCGGGTGAAGTCAATCCCTGGCGTAAAAGCGCAAATCTTGATCTGGTAGGATTTCGAAGTTATGCGCAGTGCTTCAGCGAACCAAACCAGACTAGACCAACGACCAGTACAACGCGGTCAGACGTCTAACATATCGCGCCAGCCACCCGATCTACCTGACTCGGCGCATCGCTCAACACAGAGTCGCGGAGGTTTGGCGAACCGAAGATCCGAGCCCATTAGTAATGGAGGAGGATGCGGTCATGGAGCGACAGAGTTGTTCGAGATGCCGTGCTGGGCAAAGCTTGCCATAAGCAACGTGAGGAGCGGCGAAGCGAGAGATGTAGGACCAGGTGATGGCTCTCAACCAGCCCATCATGAGGGAGACACCTTGCGAATGCTGCACCTTGAGATGTTGAGCAGACGTTCCAGCTCTCAGGAAAAGGACAGTCTTCAACTTTAAACATCGCCCATCAACCCTCCTTCTTCGCCTTTGCCTTCGGCTGTCGCTCATACGCATTCGGACTCGGCTTCCGATCAGTGCTCTTCTCCTCCCCAGAATCATCCCTCTTCGCCTTTGCCTTTCCCTTCCCCTTGCCCCCGGCTTTTTGCGCCCGACTGAGATCTGGCTCATCATCATCATCATCTTCAGAGCTGCCGCTGTCTGATCCTGACGACTCATCGCCATGTTCATGCGGACCATGGTAGATGCAGCAGACTTTGCTGCTCTTCTTGCCCATGCCCTCATTGTCTACAACATCCTCCGCCCAGGAGATTCCGCGTCGCTCCACTGCTGGCGCACGCAGACGTAGGGTGGCGCTTGGAGTTGATGGGGACGCATCTGTGATTGTCTGGGTGGAAGAAGGGGTGCCAGACCGGGTTTGTGTACGAGGTGGCGTCATGACAGTCGATGTTGACAGAAGGAGACCCAAGGGCTGTAAGACGTGACAACCGCAGCGAAGAAGTCAGATCGTGGCTCTCGCGTGCAGTGTGCCCAGCCACAGCCTTTGTTCGTCCAGACTCCCGGGTCGAAGTTTGTCCAGTCCTACGTGAATGCGGGGCAGCGATGTGATTAGTCAGTCGCGCTTTTCCTCGTGGGTCTCTCGCGTGGTGCTGGAGCTTTTGTTGGGACTGCAGCACCGTAGCTTGTATCATATGAGCGTCGACACTCTAGCGATACTCCTCGAGCTGTAGCAGCATCGTACCGCGTCTATTCACTTGCCAGCCGCGCCTTCCTCCATCGTAGGCGCGCGGGTCGGTCCGCCACTTCTGCCATACCGACAGCCACACACAAGGCCAACGCGCACAACTTGACTTCACGTAACTCGACTTTGCCTTGCTCAAGGCTGGAGACCACAGCCAACCACTCTCCCTCTTACCCTCAGCATTAGCATTCCCGACTACCGTACTTGGACCAAGCCAGCACTGCACTGGATGCGAGACACTCTCTCTGCTCCCACAGTCTGCCTGCTCTCGTCTTACACAGTCCTGCAGGCAAAGCTGCCTCGTTGCTAGGGCTCACTGAACCACAACCCCAGTCAAACATCCTCAGTCCTCGCCACCATGTCTATGAGCATCGAGGAGCTCGATGCCACCGTGCGCTCCTTCTACGAGGGCCGTGGTGAGCAGCAGAAGACGGCACAGGCAACCCTCAACCAGTTCAAGGAGAACCCCGACGCCTGGCTACTGGTCGACAAGATCCTACAAGATGCGCAATACCCACAGACCAAGTTCCTCGGCCTGCAAGTCCTCGACAATGTCATCATGACAAGATGGAAGGTTCTACCTCGTGAGCAGTGCCAGGGCATCCGAAACTTCGTTGTCAACTTCATTATCCAGCTCAGCGGCACGGACGAGAGTCTGAAGAAGGAGCGCACACTGTTGAACAAGCTCAATCTGGTCTTGGTCAGCATACTCAAGCAGGAGTGGCCGCACAACTGGCCGACCTTCATCAACGAGATCGTTTCGAGTTGTCGAAGCAGTCTGCCAATCTGCGAGAACAACATGGCAATCCTGCGCTTGCTGTCTGAAGAGGTTTTCGACTTCTCTGCCGAGCAGATGACCTCGACGAAGACGCGACAGCTGAAGCAGAGCATGTGTGATGAGTTCACCAGCATCTACAACCTCTGTTCAGAGATTCTGCGCACAGCCGACCAGCAGAGCTTAATCAAAGCCACACTCGAAACGTTGCTGCGCTTCCTCAACTGGATTCCGCTGGGCTACATCTTCGAGACACCTCCCAGTGGTGCTTCGCTCATCGAGACACTGCGCAGTCGCTTCCTCGAAGCACCAGAGTTCCGGAACATCACCCTCAAATGCCTGACGGAGATCGGGAGCTTACAGACCGAGCATGCGTGGGACGAAAAGCTGGTGCAGATGTTTACGGAGACACTGACCACGATCTCCAAGATCATTCCTCTTTCACTTGACCTACGGAGCACGTACGCTTCGTCGAACAGCAGAGATCAGGAGTTCGTGCAGAATCTTGCGCTCTTCCTCACCAACTTCTTCACCAACCATCTCACGATCATCGAGGCACTCCCCAATCGCGACTACCTCCTCCATGGACACTTCTACCTCATTCGGATCAGTCAGATCGACGACCGTGAGATCTTCAAGATCTGCCTCGAATACTGGACGAATCTGGTCTGCCAGCTGTACGACGAGATGCAGCAGCTGCCGATCACCGATGTAAATCCACTGGTGAGCTTGGGTGTTAGTGGGCTGTCGAATGGGAGCGCGTCAAGCCCTGGCAATCTCCAGAACTACCCTCTGCGGAAGCACAAGTACACCGATGTGCTTTCGAATCTGCGGCAGGTCATGATCGAGAAGATGGTGCGGCCGGAGGAGGTGCTTATTGTGGAGAATGATGAGGGTGAAATCGTGCGCGAGTTCGTGAAAGAGTCGGACACGATCCAGCTGTACAAGACTACGAGGGAGTGCTTGGTGTTCTTGACGCATTTGGATGTCGTGGATACTGAGCAGATCATGTCTGAAAAGCTGGCGAGGCAAGTGGATGGCACGGAGTGGAGCTGGGGCAACTGCAACACGCTCTGCTGGGCGATCGGATCGATATCTGGAGCCATGAACGAGGAGACCGAGAAGCGCTTCCTGGTGACAGTCATCAAGGACCTCCTTGGTCTGACAGAGATGAAGCGTGGCAAGGACAACAAGGCGGTGGTGGCCTCGAACATTATGTACATTGTCGGACAGTACCCGCGCTTCCTCAAGGCGCATTGGAAGTTCCTTAAGACTGTCGTCAACAAGCTTTTCGAGTTCATGCACGAGACGCACGAGGGTGTACAAGACATGGCTTGCGATACGTTCATCAAGATCGCCAACAAGTGCAAGAGGCACTTTGTCATCACGCAGCCGGGTGAGAATGAGGCGTTCATCGATGAGATTGTGCGGACGATGCGCAAGATCACATGCGACCTGTCACCGCAGCAGGTTCACACATTCTACGAGGCTTGTGGGTACATGATCAGTGCTCAGGGACACAAGAAGTCGCAGGAGCGGCTCATTGGTGAGCTTATGGCGCTGCCAAACCAGGCATGGGATCAGATCATACAGCGGGCACGTGAGGATCCGAACATCCTGCAGGACGGCGAGACAATCAAAATCATCGGCAACATCATGAAGACGAACGTGGCAGCGTGCAGCTCCATTGGCAGCTACTTCTACCCACAGATCGGCAGGATATACGTGGATATGCTAACGATGTACCGCGCTTCCTCGTCACTCATCGACGAGGCGGTGCAGCGTGAGGGCAACGTGGCGACCAAGATGCCCAGAGTGCGAGGTCTAAGGACGGTGAAAAAGGAGATTCTCAAGCTCATCACAACATACGTGGAGAAGGCTGACGACATGGACATGATTCATCAGACCGTCGTGCCGCCACTGCTCGAGGCTGTCCTGCTCGATTATAAGCGCAACGTGCCAGATGCACGAGAGGCGGAAGTGCTAGCGGTCATCACCATGCTGATTAACAAACTTCAGGTACGTTGGACTCCGCATGTCTCCAAGTACATGATGGTGCGCCATTTTGCGCCTGTGACTGTGACTGTAGCTGACTTGATTTCACAGGGTATGATGACCGAGCAAGTACCCGCCATCCTAGATGCGGTCTTCGAATGCACACTCGACATGATCAACA
>JAVRRP010000273.1:0-22100 GCA_036872775.1 Oleoguttula sp. CCFEE 5521 | reverse complement strand
TGCACGACCGCTGGCGGTTGCGTACGGCAAGCTTCTTCCGTGGTGATCGACTGGAACTACCACTGGTTTCACGAGGATGGCGGCGTCGCGGCTTGCAACAATGCGAACGGCCTCGACCCGAACTGCGTGATAGAGGGCGCTAACTATGCTGCTGCCGGTGTCGCTACCTCAGGAGATGCCTTGACGCTGCACCAGTATGTCCTCAACAACGGCACTTACCAGAACGCCTCGCCCAGAGTGTACTTGCTTGCTCCGGATGGACAGAACTACGACATGATTAAGCTCCTCGGGCAGGAGATCAGCTACGATGTCGATGGGTCGACTCTCGTATGTGGCGAGAACGGAGCGCTTTATCTCAGCGAGATGGACGCGACGGGTGGCCGAAGTGCGGCAAACCCAGGTGGTGCAGCGTACGGTGCTGGATACTGTGACGCGCAGTGCCCGATTGGTGACTGGTTCAACGGCACCGTCAACACTGGTGGTCTCGGGTCTTGCTGTATGTATTGAACTCCCTCCGTACTGTAGCAGCTGCTGATATTCAGACAGGCAACGAGATGGATCTCTGGGAAGCCAACGGCCGCGCAACTGCCCTTACCCCTCACCCTTGCAGCGTGAACAGTATCGGAGGCTGCACTGGCTCGGCTTGTGGTAGCACTGGCTACTGCGACAAGAATGGCTGTGGCTTCAATCCATACGCTCTTGGCCAGCAAGGCTACTACGGGCCCGGTCTGACTGTTGACACCAACAAGAAGATCACCGTCACGACTTCCTTCCACACCAGCGATGGCACCGCGACCGGCACCTTGACTGAGATCACTCGCCAGTACATCCAAGATGGTGTTGTCATCGCTAACGCCGTTGCCGGCTCCTCCTCAGGCTTCCCCGGCCAGAACTCGCTCACTGACCCCTACTGCTCCGCAACCGATAGCTTCGGCCAGACCCTCGGCGGTCTAAAGACCATGGGTCAGGCTCTCGGTCGCGGTATGGTCTTGGTCCTGTCGATCTGGAACGATGCAGGCGGGTACATGACTTGGCTCGACAGCGGCAACAGCGGACCATGCTCTGCGACTGAGGGCAACCCGTCCTTGATCATCCAGCAGAACCCCAACACCTACGTGACGTTCTCCAACATCCGCTACGGCGACATCGGCTCGACTTGGTCCGTTGGTAAGCCACCCGTCAGCAGCAGCAGCAGCAGTGTCAAGACAACGACCACCACGAGAACAAACCTGGGCTCCACGACTGTGTCTACCACAATGTCGAGCAAGTCCACCACCGTGTTCACGACTACCAGCAAGTCGACAACCACCACGAAGCCCGCTCCTCCCACCACCACGTCCACCAAGCCAGCACCACCAACGACCAAGTCCACCACGACTACGAAGTCGTCCGCCACGACCACCAAGCCAAGCCAGCTAACTGCTACGCACTACGGCCAGTGCGGTGGTAAAGGTTACACGGGACCGACAGTGTGTGCCAGCCCATGGACGTGCAAGGTCAGCAACGACTACTACTCGCAGTGCTTGTAGTCGGAGAATAGAGCAGCGCATATAGCACTTCCAAGTTCGCTTCCATGCTAACTCATTTCAACTTCACCCAATCTTCGTCTCCATGCGGCCGGTTGTCAATGAGTAGTCGATCGTGACATCCACATAAGGCCCCTGTACACTAAATACCAAGCCTGTAGTACCTCGTATGCTTCGTGTTGCATCCTGGGAGTCGCTGCGGGCAACCGTAGCGTGGTATCGCAAGTCACAACTGGTTTCGTCGTCTCATGCCGAATGCTCCCATCAACTGTGACATCTCGAAGTAGCATTTCGAGATCTCGGTCCAACAATCACGAAACCACTCACAACTGCATCTTAGGTCCTACATACCGTTCCTAACTTTACAAGCATTGCACTGGATATGGGATCGCTTCGACTACCGAATGTGAACGTAATCTGATCATCCGTTGGCGTACAATTGCGATGTTGCCGTTTCTCGATCAGCTCAAATGTGTGGTTAGGGTTGAGCACCCCTAACCCTACAGTGCATGGAACGGCAGCAAACTCTCTCCCTCTTCTCGACCTGTTATCTGTCAGGTTTAAAACAGCTGCTCGGGCTGTCTGACTCGAAGAAGACGCGGACAATAACATGAGCAATAAATGTCTAATGATGTATGTTCCCTCACGCTTACCACTTCATCCGCCCCGCCCGCTACTCCCCAACCTCCGTCCTCCCCTCGAACTCCAACAAATACGGATCCTGCCTGAAGTCCGCATAAGCATTTCGATCCATACTCCTCTTCCCAACCTCTATGTCCTCCCGTATATCCTCCACCAGTGAGTCCAGACTGACATAATCGTACTCCGGCCGAATGAACCCCAAAATCACGAGGTTCATGTGTGAGCCGTAGAAGTCTTGGTCAAACTTGTGTAGTAAATGGACCTCGACAGACCGGACAGTGTTCTTGTAGAACGGGTTCCAGCCGATCGACATCACCATCGGGTAGATGTTGGGTTTCGAGCCTGTGGCGGGTGAGGCGGAGAGACCGGCGTAGCCATAGTAGACGCCTGATTCGATGTCTTCGTGGCCACCAACCGAGAGGCCGGTGACGGGGATGTTGGCTGTGGGGATGCCGAGCTAGAAAAGGGCTGTTAGTCCGAAGCTATAGATATTCAATGACAAATCCCGCAGCAAGTCATCGCTTGGTGAAGGGCGAAGCGAGCAATCCTGAATACGACAGCCGATGTCGTGCAAAGCACGGGCAGTGCTGTCTCCAGCTAAAATCTTCGTACACCTCGTCTAGTGCCAGTACCACCAACACCCAGCCTTCCCAAGTCCGCGGCCCTGGAGTTCTGACACGCATGTGGCGAATCCGTCCACGTGTCGAGGACAGCATGACATGCCTTGCACCTTGCGTACGTCCATCGGCTACAGGCAGATTTGACAGCGGCTGATAGCAGCACTTCTCGTTACCGATGGGCGTAGCGAACCTGACTTCAACTCGTATCGTGCCTTCCATGTGCGACAATCGTGTTTCTCGAAGTCTCGATCGAGACGAGGAAAGTGAACAGAACGATGTCAAGTGACTTACCTCTTCGCTGCCTCGGCCGAAGCCTTTGATCACTTTGCCGTTTAGTCGTAAGGGATATGGTGGCGAGGGGCCGCTGTCGGGCCCCGCTGTCGGATCTCGCGGTCCGTCTGGTCGCATGCCGATGAACGTGGACGAGAAAGGCTTGCGATCGCGAGTTGGACGACGACTTTCAGAGATCAGAGATATGTTGACACTTCGACAGAGTAAGAGGTGAGAAGTAGTCAGAGGAAGTGTGTCGATGAGCAATCGATGATAGTATGGGAAGCAACTTTGGCTGCCTCAGGCACATTTGTGGCGGTCGAAGACAGGATTGACAAACGAGAACATCACGTCTCATCGATATCGCCAAATGACATGTTTGAGTTGGCTGATTACGATTGGTATATATGGACGGAATCATGACACTAAAGACGCCATGCCATCCCTCCCACCGGTGCCTGTGCGGCTTCCCGTGTATTGCTCCAACCTGCGAACCTCTGGCGTACCGTGCCTGACGGCGCCGTCTGCCTCGCCATTGTGTCTCGTCTCGCGTATGCTGCGGATCATTCGCTCGTCCGATGTCCATCATATCACCGGCAAGAACTGCAAGCAAGTCAGCATCATCCGATCAACTAGTACGCCCACAAGACAACTCACATTGATGACGATCAGCATCGGAATGTTGAACACATCTCTTTTAACAGTCCAGCACATACCACACTCCACCCTCCCATCGCCCTCACCAAGACTGTTCATCCCGTCTCTACCTCTCAGTATACCCTCTCGCTTCACCCCATCACCCACAGAACCCCGCTTCCCTCGCTTCTCGTCCTCGCCACCCTCGTCAACACCCCAGCCCGGGTCGCGCTTAGTCTTGTACTTCAGTAACGCGCACTCCCTGCCGATGATCTCAGATCCGGAGGCACCAAAGGCGAGATCAGCGAAATCCTCGTAGAACTGTACAACGCTGTCTTCGTCCATCAGCTCAGCTAAGAAGACAGGCTGCGGACGTCCAGGGTCCATCTCAACATTGCCCAAGCGAGGTGTGGCAGCGCCGCGAGTACTGGCACCGGTGTGAGTGCCGGAATTGTTACTGTTAGCGCCGATGTTGACATTCAAATTCGGCTCCTTGCCGAGTAAGACGTCTCGACGCCAGCCAGTGACGAGCGAGAACTCCTTGTTAACCGCCGCGATCTCACCGGTGCGTCGACAGATGATGGTGGGTGTGCCGTAGTGATTCATGAAGTCATCATACTCGTACAGTGTACGTTGGAGGGACTTCTCCATGAAAATGAGATCGTCATTGTTGAGGCTTTTGTTGCACGCTATGAACGATGGGCGGATTGAGGCGAGTGCTTTCGCTATGCGAAGAGTCTTGTTGGTCGAGAAGCGTTTTTTGAGGAAGTCAGTCAGGGCGTGGAAGCCCTGCGTGTAGGTGTAGGGCGCGGTAACAGAGTTGTAGATCTCGGAGGTATCGCGGCGTGCCCTTCGCTGATTTGCGGGCTCGCTGTATTGGGGGACTTGCTTCCGTTGGTGTTGTTGATTTGATGCATGGGAGACGCTCTGTCGCAGCAAGTCTGGCGGTTGCTGCTGACCGTTGTCGAGCTGAGCGAATCTGTTCTCTGGCGATACTGTCGATGATGATTGGTATCCGGTATTGTAGTCATAGGTTTGGGAGAGCGGACTGAGACCAAGGTGTGAGCCTTCGCCGATAGCAAAGGCATCCATGCCATTTTGCGTCGCCCATGCAATGCCAGCATCCGACATGCGTGAGCCAGTACTTTGTACCGTTTGCCAGTTATTGGGATACTGATTGAAGTCGAAATTGTTACCGGAGCTGAAGCTGTCGTATGAGAGGCTGCCAGGTCGATTGCCGGGATTGTTTAGATTGTCTATATCTGGCGTGCCGACAGCACCAGACGACATGTGCCCGAGCATCCCGAACTCCATAGCGCCGTAGTGGTTGCCAAAATTGAAGCTGGACAAGTCAAGACCGAATAGTGACGAGTTGTTGGGATCCAGGAAAGCAGTGTCGAATGACTGATTCCGTCCAGTGTCGATACTTGCTTGATGGTCGACATTGACTGACATATCTTGTACAGGCGACACCTGCTGGTTCGATGTTGATGGATAGCGTTGAGGCATCTCGACAGGCTGAGGCGGTGCATATGAACCGAGGACGGCGTCGTTGCTGGTCATTATGGGTGGACCCATTGGTGTCTGCTGATAGTGGACATAATCGCTTGCTGTTGATTGCGGCATGTATTGCGTCGGACTGATTGCAGGAGCGTTGGGAACCATCGGATGGGCACCAGGACCAGTGGGTAGGGTCTGCGAATTGCCCATTTGGTAATTGCTTGGAAAGCCGGCGACGAGTGCCTCAGGCGGCGCATCGTGGAGGTACTTCGCCTTCTTCCGGACTCCGTCGTGACATTGATCTTGCAGCCCGCGCTTGACGCATCGAAGGCAGGGTCGTTCGTCACCTAGGCATATCAGTTCGCATTCATCCTCAAGCATCAAGCCACCACATACCGCAAGTCAAATGCGCCCTCTGACAGGCAAAGCAAGCCCTCCTCGCCTTCTTTCGCCTTGGGCGTGAGGGATCCTTTGCACTCTTCGACTTGCTGCCATCCCCATTACTACCTCCACCAGCACTCTTCTCATCACTAGAGGCACGCTCAACTTTCTCCTCAGCCATGATCCCAGTAGAGTCGTCAATATCTACCGCATACCCAGTCTCGGGGTCAGGAGATGGCGAAACATCCTCGGCGTCTTCAGCCTCCATATGAGTACTCTCCTGAGGGTAGTGCAGGCCCGCACCACCCCGATGATGATCCTCCTGCATGACCCGTATGCTATCCTACGTCCTCACAGCGCGTTCTACTTGCAGCGAAGCAGCGCAGAGCGTCCCAGTGCACAGGCCCAAGGGAATAACGCTCAAGTAGCTACCCGCTCGCCTGACTCTGGAATAGAAGCAGACGAACCGAGCGTGAGGAACGTGTAGCCTGTGTGCGCAATTGGCCGTGCCGTGCCGCTGGGTTCTCGAGACCTGACTGCGTGTGTGGCGCCAACAGGTACGCGTGGAGATATTACACCCTGTCTGCTGTACTACACGTGTACGTACGCCCAGGACCAAACCTAAAGCAGTTCGTGCAGCGCTGTATGTTCGTGCCAATGGCCGGACGACTGGCTCAGACTGCAATGGCACACAGTGCTAGGCCTAGCCGTACTCGAAGCAGTGCAATAGCTTGCTGCTGCGCGGATGTGAGCGCAACGATGCGATTGGCGTGCGGGAGCTGCGCATTGGGGGATGTGGAGGGACCAGCAGGAGTATTGGCGTTGTGCGACTGTCGGTACCGATCATGGCGCACAGGAGGCCATGCTGCTGGGAGGGACAGTGAAAGGCTTGGCGGGGGAAGCACGACCAACGCCGCTGACCTGTGGCTTCCTGTCCAACACACCTCTGGTCTCGTGGAGAGGCTACACTGGCACGAGGCTCGTGGACACAAGGGTCGCCGTGCGCTGCCCTGCTCTGCCGTGCCACGTTTGCGCCTCGTATTCCGCCCACCCAACAACACTGTATGCGCAGCTTCCTCTTCCAGCCGTGCGAAGCGACTGCCTGTGCTTCTGGCACGCGCGTGCTCTTGCTTCTCACAGAGCTTCTGCCGAAGTTGAATGCAGAGCACTCTATCTCGCAGCACCTCGAACCTCAGATGTCCAGCCCAGCATCGCCAATCAGACCCGTCCCGAGCCAAACTCCAACCTCCCGCGACCCGAGCTCCACGGCCCGAACAACAAGCGTGCCACGCTGCTGGGTCTGGCCTCGAATGCCTCTTACTTCATCGAAACTTGCCTTGCCCACTTCCCTCAATGCAGCATCCAGATCAAGCGACTCACAGCCCTCACCTGTCTAGCCACGTTTCTGCAATCCCCAAATGTCTCACTTCCCGCCGCCTCCTGTCACTGCCCTTCACACGAAACAAAACCTCCGCTCAGGCAAGGGGTGGGGACCTGCTTTGCGTGCTGCGAGAGATCTGACTGGACTACTCAGTCGGGACGGTGCCACACGCTTGATCTTGCATGCTGTGCGGCCTGACCTCGCTTCTCAGGTAACATCCGTGTACTGTACTAAATCACGTGTGATGTTCAACAGGCACCGACTCGATCGGCGGGACTCTACCAATCTTGCCGTGAAGCTGGGCTACTGCCGGACAGCTGCGCAGAGCACTGTATCATGCAGGAGCAGTTGAGATGGTTGGGACGATGATAAAGGTAAGTATGCGCCGTAGTGGAGATATTGGAACGTGGTGTAACGCCTATTCATGTCCACTCAAATCTGTGGCATGTGCGCGTACCCTGGCAGGAGCATCAGCGCCTCGATATAGCGACCCTCGAACGCTGGTACTGGAACTGGGTACGCTCACATTGGGAAGCATGCTGACCTTGTTGATGATTATATTCGCCTACGCTGTACTGATCAGCCGCATCGTCCATGGTACTGGACGACTGAGGCTCAAGTGCAGTTTTGAGACTCGCATCAACCTGCTCGCGCCAATCGCGGACCTTGCTCCTTTTCAGCTCACCGCTACTTGCTCAAAGGCATCATTGAGATGGCACGAGTAACACGAACTATAGTACACGCGCCGTATCGAGGCAGAGCAATATACACCTGCCCATCAAAATGGAGCTTGCGCTGCGGCGCAGGGAGAGTGATCGACGTCATAACCCTTGACAGGACCTGCAGGCGCTTGCAGTCGTCGCGCTGGCGGATACTCTCCCGCGATCCAATCTGCATGACCACTCGGACCAGCAATTTGACCAATCCCGGTGGCAATGTATGCCGTCTTCGAACCCACAGCAATATACCACCACGGAGCTCTCGCCGGCAGCGCGGCCTAGATTGCGGCTCGGCTCTAGATTGTCTATGTTGACCTGAGCTATCAGTATTTGTGCCAAACGCTACGTATCTCCGGCATGGTGGACGTACCACTCGGCGTATGACACGCAATCTCGCCGTGCGATGCAAACGGACTCGTGGACCGCACGCCCGTAAGGTCCCAGGGATCCACTGTCTGACTCACGTCGAGGGAACACGATCATTATGAGATGCAGCGGACCTTCGTCAACTTGTCTGTGACCATGATCGTTGGTGGTCCTGCCCTTCACCCTTGGGCGAAGCGTGAGTTGCCCCGCACTTTCTTGCCATATATGAAGAACAGCAATGGGAATGGCATCATCGCGAGTGCCAGGAAGCCGAGCAACGAGCTTGCCCACTGATAGCCCAGCTGTACATGAATTAGTACGTCGCACGTTCTCATTTATCAGGCGATCACACATACCTTTTCATACATCTGCGTTCCGAAAAGACTGCGAGAGACCGTCAGCAAAATTTCCAATCCAGCGATCAGGGCGGGCATCGTGTGCTCACGGAAACGCGGCAGCGAAGGACGATCTACCAGTGATGTTAGCTTTACCCTGTTCCGGTCTCACGATCAATCAGGGTCGTGTCACCTACCTGGCGAAAGAGTTCGCAGCAAGTGCGCTTGCCGCGTAGAGTGGATACTGCGCTGGGCATCAGTAAATGCTACATTCTCGCTCGATAGAAGACCTACGCATTCGACGAGAAAGGTGCTGTACGATCCGTCAGCACCCAGATTGTCAATTCAACACGGTAATTGCACTCACAAAATTCCCGAAAAGCAGAAGATGTTGCCGATGCCGAAGATTGTGCTGAAGAATATCGGGACTACTCAGGCATCCCCGGTCAGCATTGTCTGATCATCAGTACATGATGCAGCTGTATCTCACCTATCCAATGGACCCTGTACGCGCACAAGATACATCATCAGCGTTTACTCAAACGGGAATTTGGACGAGGTTCGCATGCGTTAGCGTACCAGGGATACGTAGTCCAGCCGAAACCTGCGTGTTGCACGAGCGTCAGTGATCATGGACAAGATGCATGCTTTGAGCTCGAGGAGACTCACCAAACAAGCTGATAGGCACCAGCACAGCTCCACTACATGCAGAGATTAGTCACAGTACGGCATTGCGATCCGGCGGAAATCTTACAGGATCGTCGAGGGCAGCCTGAACTCGGGCTCCGATACGCCGCCGTTGTTTCGCACGAGTCGCATATCTGCGCCGAGTTAGTACATTGCTATCATCCTGCAGACGTTGTGTCTCCCAACGGACAATTCTTGCGCCAGAGCGGATCGCAGGCTGTGCCTATCACCATCCCGACGAAGATGCCGAGGAAGGTCAGAACTATCGAATGTTAGCTGTATCATTGGTGGCCTCTGAGATCCAATTACCTTGCTGCCAAAGGTTGAAGTTATGGTTGTGCGAGAAGACCAGGGCGAAAGCCTGGAGATGTCTGTCAGCGTCTCCGCGTCCTGCTCGCCTGGCCTCCGAAATACTTACGCCAAAGAATAGATACAGCACGCCTAGCAGAATAGCGCTGAGCAAGCATAGATTCAGACACATCTGCTCGAAGAAAAGCAGCTGAAATGGACGAACGCAGCTCCACGCAACGGTTTTCGTCACTGATCTGCTCATGACTTCGATCGGAGCCTTCCATCTCTCATCGCCAGTCTCTTTGCGCAGCTTAATGGCCTTGCGCCTGAGCAGCACGGGACTGTATGTCTCTGGGACGAAGAACGCAATAAGCAACCAGTTGACTCCAGCCCAGATTACCAGTGTCCAGAACGACCAACGCCAATTTGCGTAGTAGTTGATGAAACCACCGAAGACGGGTCCGACAAGTGGTCCGACGAACGGACTGGCAGTGTACACCGTCATCGGCATGCTCAGTCTTTCTCTTGGGAACATGTCTCCAATGGTTCCCCCAGCGACACTCAAGAATGCACTCCCTGCCAAGCCGTCGAAGAATCTCGCAATCAGCATCGTCTCGATGTTTTGCGCTAACGCACAAGGTATGAGCCAGATAAGGTACATCCCAAAAGCACACAGATAGATCACCCTTCGACCATAAAATTCTGAGAGTGGACTCAAAAACATCGGCCCTAGTCCCAAGCCCGCAACGAAAATCGACAGGCCCAGCGTCGCCACTTCCCGACTGATGTGGAAGTAAGGCGTGATCTGCAGATACGTGCTCGTGTACAATGCCGAAGCGCAAGTGACGCACATGGACGACATGGCGAGTATGATCACAATGCTCCATTTGCGGAGATCTGAGCCCCAAGCTAAGCTCTTCGGGCTCATGGGATCGTCTGGGCCAGACCATTTGACTTCATCTGAAGCAGGCGAGTCGCCGTTGGAGGGATCGTGGGAGGACTTCTCGTCTTCGTCGTGGTTGAAGTGCGTGTAGCCATCTGCGCCGGCGTATGATCGTTGTGATGAGTGGCTCCGTACTGTATGGAGTCGAGGCGAGAGTGTGGCGGCTTTTCGTTGCGCTATCGATGTGTGAGAGTCATCGTTCGGTGTAGCGTGCTCAATCTCTTCTTCCTTGTCGTGAAACTTATGGTCGGCGCCTGACTTCTCCAGGTCGTTTTCGACGGGCGAGCTAGACTCTGAACTGGAGGCCATGTTCGTAGTTGTACCTGCCAAGTCCCGTGCTCCCAATGGCTACAAGCCAGAGTCACTGAGTAGTCGATGTATGCAGCGTCTTGCGACTGTACACACGATAGGAACGAAATAGGCAACGGTTCTACCTTCCTCAGAGTCTCAACACGATATGGCATGATTGCGAGTCACAATGTTAATCTACGAGGTTAGCAAAAGGTCTCGCTCCCTCGCTCTTGCCGTTCTTCCGACATTCGAGCGAGCAACGTCACTGAACTCTTCGTAATTCCGGCAAATCTGGCTTATCCCCGACATATCTAACCGAAGCTTGACATGGCTTATGCCTTGCCCTGCCGCTTACATGAGCACCCAGAGTCCTACACGCTCGCGCAACTGACTTCAGGAGCCCGGTCGATCATCCCATGCGAGAAGTACGCGTTGATGGTGGTCAAGCATCCTGACTGAGCGTGGGCAGAGAGCTCCGCAATAGCGCCGCGATTCGCGCTGTGTGCGCACAGGAGGTCGTAAGGCACGGGCTCAAAGACCCAGCGCAATGGTATTGCAATCGCCACGCTCGACTGTCATGAGCATACAGAAGCGGCAATGAACTAATCAATGGTGCAACGGTCAGCATACCTACCGCCCGTGCAGAGATGTGGACGAGCAATGAGCTTCTGGAGATTATTGGTAATTTGTAAAGCTATTGGTCTGTAGCTGCTGCTCCTACTACGAAAGAGTGCTCATAGTGGATGCCTTTCCTCCCGGCACCGAAACGCCTAGCCCCTTTCCAACCCCATGCAGTTGTAAACGTACGAGACAAGGCCAAGATGCTTCAGCAGCCCACCGCCACCAGCTGCAACAAGCGCGCAGTTTGGCGTAACCTTCCCATGCCCACAATGATTGCACATACCATCGTCCTCGCCTCAGCACCGCATTACTCCCATCAACGGAACCCATTCCCAGTATACGGCGCGCCTCCATTCGTCTGCGCCGAATTCCTCTGCAACAACTTCCCCTCAGTAAAGTACTGACACATGACCGCCTGCTTCGCGCTGATCCTTCCCGCGGGATCATAAACCAGCAAATTCTCCAGCAGATCCAGACCATGCTCTCCGAGAATCTTCGCCCCATCCCCACTGACAATATCATCCGTGTCCTTTCTCTCCCACTTCGGAAAGCTGGCCTTGAAATCCGGAAAGCTAGTAACGCCGGGCCAATCGATCTCGCTCGGCGTCCCCAGAACGCGAAAGATTTTGAAAATCTCATCGATCTCGCTATCACCCGGGAAAAGCGGCTTCCTCGTCGCCATCTCCGCGAATATACACCCCACACTCCACATATCCACGCCCGTGCTGTACTGCCTTCCGCCCAGCAAGATCTCCGGGGCGCGGTACCACAGCGTGACGACTTCGTGGGTGTAGGTGCGCAAGGGAACGCCAAAGGCGCGAGCGAGTCCGAAATCGGCGAGCTTGAGGTTGCCTTCTTTGTCGATTAGGAGGTTTTGGGGTTTGAGGTCGCGGTGCAGGACGCGGTGGGAGTGGCAGTAGCGGACGCCTTCGATTAGTTGGTAGGCGAATTTCTTGACCTGCATGATGAGAGTCAGTATGCTGCCTGTGAGTCTTAGTTGCCTCGTGAAAGTGCCTCACCATTTCCGGCCCCAGACCCATGTGTCCCTGTCTTCCGTCCATGATACCCTCACCCAGTGGCTTGCCGCGACCACCTTGGCTCACTGGCAGCGCCTCCATGAACTTCTTGAGATCTAGATCAAGATACTCGAAGACGAGATACAGCTTGTGGCCGTCGGCGTGGACGATGTTGAAGAGGCGCACAATGTTCTCATTTTGCATCTCCTTGAGGAGGGAAATCTCGCGGATGGCGGTGGAGGGAACACCTTCATCTTCGGCTTCGAGGCGGATCTTCTTCAGGGCGACGATGCGCTGGTCGGGGGTGGTGAGGTCGCGGGCTTTATAGACGACGCCGTATGTGCCTGTGTCGCTGTCAGTGTACCTCTCTCGCAGCCTCTCCCTGTCCGGCGTTGGCTATGAAGAATGACATACCCTCGCCAATCTTCTCCATCTTCTGGTAGTTCTCCATGATCGCTGATGTGAGTACTGTTCTTGGCTAGTCGTGGTGTCCTGTCAATCCAGTGAAGCCGTCCCGGAGTTCTGGGTCGTGGGTCTGCGATTGTTGCTGTGGGAAGGTGCGCTACAAGTCAGTAAGGGTGTTCATTGACGCGCGACTTATGTAGCGAACGGCGGTATCGTGGTTGTCGTCGTCGAAGTCGCTCGTCGTCGCTGGGTCGATCTGTGGCCTGACCGTTGCATTGAAGAAAGATGCCGTGCCAATCAACAAACACACACGGCGCGTGGGTGCGGGACGCGACGGCGGACCCCGCCGCCCCGTAGGGCTGACTGCAGGTGGACGTCACTTCTGAAACGTGATGCGTAACGGACATGCATGACTCTCACTTCATTACAGGATTTCACAAGATATCGGACAGACATCCCCTCGGATCCGAGCTGGATTTCCCTGTGCTGCTATCAGCACCCTCAGACGTCTTCTGGTCTACAGCATGCTGAAAGCGAGAAAGCCAGCCTCAGCTGCATTACAAGGAGTGCGCATGTCATCACATGACCGCGCGTGCTGAACGCGATGTGACCCTCTCTTTCCATTCTTGAGAGCTTCAACACACCACATCCATGGCTCCCAGTCGAGGCAAAGCTAGGCGAGCTCAACCTTCTTCGACAAGCTTCCCAGCAACTGCAAGCCGTGGCAATCGCAGACGAGGCGCACCGCCAAGTGTGTATGGCGAGCTGCTAGATGAAGTCGCCCAGACTGCTGAGCCCGAAAGACCATTGAAGCGTCGACGAATCCTGCGCGAGGTCAGCATCCCGAAGTATCGTGGCGACGATCTCGAGACCGGTGGTGCTGGTGCCGGCAAGTCTAGTCAGGCAGCCAAGACTCGTCCAGCGAACGACACAGCCCGCACTGGCCCAGACTTCTCCAGTAGTCGAATGCCGCCACTGCAGACTGTTGATGCATCGTCAGACTCAGGTGACAGTGATTTTGCCTTCGAAGATGTCGATCTTGCAGGCAATGCGGTCAAGCAAGCTGGCTCAGATTCGGAAGACGAGAAGATCGCAGATCTCGCTATCTCGGTGGGACCGTCTTCCACTTCGAAGACTACCCTGAACCGAAGAAAGGCAGCATCTGCACCAGAAAAGGCGTTCCGGTTGACCGTGCATAAGGCGCATTTCCTGACGCTGCTGGGTCACTGCGTGTTCGCAAACAGTAGATGCAATGATGCGGTCGTGCAAAAGCAGCTGCGGAAGCTAGTCGACAAGAAAACGAGGTCGTATCTCAATCCCAATTCGGACTTCTCACAGTTTCAGCGTAATCGATCCTTGATGGATGGCTTAGAGATGGTTGCAAATACGTTCAGAGCTCACTTTCAGATAACGACTAGCGGGATGCGGTCTGCAGTTTGGAAAGTTGACGGTGACGGGGAAGAGCCGCCTGTCGACACTCCGATCTCAGATTCCCATGAGTTCAGGCTAGCTGCAAAGGACATGCAAGGCTCACAGGACACCGGCAACCAGCTCGTCTGTGCGCTCTTGCGCTCAGTCGGCGTGGAGGCACGCCTCGTGTGCTCATTGCAGGTTCTGCCCTACGCCAGCGTTGCTGTCAAGACACCTACACCGCAAAAGTACCGGAAGCCGGTAGTCTTTGCTATCGCCTCTGACACGGACCCAAACATCAGCGATGCTAGTGCTAGTGACAATAATATAGGGTCATCACGTGGGATTGGCTCCATCCCATCTGTCAGGCGACGACTTGGGCAGAATGGTTTGGCAGGTCCATCCGTACCCAAGCCAAGGCCGAAGGAAAGGAAGGCACCAGTTCGCAGACTGGCTTACCCGATTTACTGGGTTGAAGCTTTCGATACTGCGTATCAGAAGTGGGTAGTTGTGGATGCGGTTGTGACTGAGACTGTCGGGAAGCCCACCAAGATCGAGCCACCGATCGCTTATGCTCTCAACTCACTGAGCTACGCCATCGCTTTCGAAGCCGATGGCGTTGCGAGAGATGTCACTCGCAGGTATGCCAAAGCGTTCAACGCCAAGACACGGCGTCAGCGCGTGGAGAGTAGCGAATGCGGGACAGCATGGCTCAAGAAGGCATTGCGGCACTTCCGTAGACGAGGCGCGAAGTTGGATCGCGATCAAGTCGAAGATTCTGAGCTTGCGGCGAAGGAGGCAAGAGAAGGGCTGCCTGGCAATGTCCTGGACTTCAAAGACCACCCTTACTATGCTCTTGAGCGCCATTTGCGACGACACGAGGTGTTACATCCTCGTCGTGAGGTGGGCAAGGTCAATGCTGGCACTGCTGCAAAGCCGAGGATGGAGGCTGTCTTCCGCAGGCAGGATGTGCTATCTTGCAAGAGTGCGGACAAGTGGTATCGACTTGGCCGAGAGATCAAGGTAGGGGAGCAGTCACTCAAGCACATACCCGCGCATGGTGCTCGACGTCGCGGAGGCAGTGACAGTGAACAGAGCGATGCTGAGAGTAAGCGCACGGCGTTGTACTCGGCACAGCAGACGCAGCCGTATGTTCCGCCTCTGGTCACGAACGGCAAAATCCCACGTAACGCCTTCGGCAACCTCGATATTTACGTGCCATCCATGGTCCCAGGCGGCGGTGTACACGTTCGACACCCACTTACGCAACAAGCTGCACGCATCATGCAGATCGATTACGCAGATGCAGTCACAGGCTTCAAGTTTCAAGGCCGACATGGCACTGCTGTCATAGAAGGTGCTGTAATCGCCGAACAGTGCGCCGAAGCAGTACACGCCGTGATCGAGGGACTGGAGTACGAGGCCACTGAAGAGGAGAGCCGAGATCGTAGTATCCTAGCCTTAAGAATATGGGCCCGAATGCTCAAGGGTCTCCGAATTGCGGAGCGCGTAGACTCGTACGGGCGCGGTGAAGATACGGACGAAGTCAGACGCGAGCTGGACGAAGCCGGAGACGAAGGAGCTGCAGGCGGCTTTGTGCTTGCGGATGGAGAGGAAACTCCGATGCCCACTGCTGGGAAGTTCTCGCTTGTTGAGCTTGCGGAGCGAAGGAAGACACCGAAGAAGGGAAAGCAGAGGAAGGAGGTGGAGCATGAGGAGGATGGGGAGCAGTATACGCCTGTTACCACACGGTCTACGAGGCGGGGTAAGGCTGTTGTGCGTGATGATGAGAGTGAAGACGAGGTGGAAGGGCAGGGGGAGGAGTTCGAGGGTGGCGGCGGTTTCCTGCCTGACAACGCTGACGACACCATCGACGACGCCAGCAATCAGGGCCTTAGCGGAGGCTTCGTTCCCGAAGATGATGATGGCGGTGATGGAGGCGGTAGCTTTGTCCCCGAGAACACTGCTCATGCCAGTGAAACAGCCCACAGTGAAAGTGCTGGTGCAGGCTTCATGGTCGAAGACGACGACAACGATAATGGTAGAGGCGGTTTCCTGATCGACGAAGGCGACATACAGCTTCCTGACACTGGCTCACTCGCTACCGCTCTGCTGCGACAGCCAAGCAACGCCCATGGCGGAGATGACAAGCATCCCCGGCCCTTCGATTACACCGAAGAGAAGCTCACTGCATCGCTGATGGATGAGGGCGTGCCTGATGCTACATCAGCATCGACTGGCCATCACATTCCCATGGATACCACACCGATCGGCGACGCACCACTTGCTGCAGTCAGTACAGAAGAGCCTGATGTACCTTCTACAACGGCAAACTATGCCCATCAGTTGGCCGAGCCATCCGACGCGATACACGCTGATACTGTGAAAGACACTGCTCACATGCTCGACCCGATCCCTGCCACTGGAGAGGCCAATGCGGAAGTCACGGACGAAGACCGTGGTAGTCTGATGTCACACGATCCAGAAGATGAGGATGCAGAGCCGGACTGGATGGAAAGTGATTGATGTCTAAAAGGTACAGGTGTGTCAAGACCCAATGAGACATGCAGCGCTTGGCAATAGCACGCATATCATGCTCGTCCACGCCAATACCTCAAGCCGCATCCATTGTGAATGAGAATGCTCATGAGCTACACGCAACGCCATGCTACCGACTGCCGCTCACGCACGTTGTTCTGCGAAATCGCTAGCACTTACCGGGACTGTTCTGCAAACACGTGCATTCCCAATGCCCGCGACCTTCTCAGCTGGCGCAGAATCTAGCGCTATGGAGGCACGGACCTCTGATGAACACCTTGCAATTTACGTCACTGGACCGCTTATTGGGGAGGTGTCCTCTGTCGTCCCTACGATTGACGGCGTCGTTGCTGCTCCTGCGCTTAACAAGCTCTTCGGTATGGTCCAACGTTCAAATCATCTCTCAAAGGTAGAGGTAGTGCCGGACAAGGTATGGCGGACTCTTGTAGCGGACCGAGGATCCGA
The DNA here is from genome assembly GCA_036872775.1 of Oleoguttula sp. CCFEE 5521. NCBI lineage: Eukaryota > Fungi > Ascomycota > Dothideomycetes > Mycosphaerellales > Teratosphaeriaceae > Oleoguttula > Oleoguttula sp. CCFEE 5521. Next base: position 5,057 of record JAVRRP010000273.1, on the reverse strand, counting down.
CGGGGAGCAAGCGCCTGGGTCATGGCAGACCGCTTGCCAGTACCTTATGGAGACTGGCACTGTGAATGATCGCATCGATACCATCGAACAGCTTCAAAGAGGGCAACCACATATGGAGAGAGCTTACCTCAAGCGTGTGCAAGAGGTTGTATGGGATCGTTGCTTTATCGAGGTAGTGTCCAGAGGCATCTCCATGGGCGTGGAAGAGCGACACGGACTTGGACCGACTGAGTCTCACGTTGGCGATGTCATATCCATACTGTATGGCTGCACTGTGCCTTGCCTTCTCCGGGAGTCTCCCTGGGTGCCAGGCTCATATCGTCCAGTCGGAGAATGTTACGTCTATGGACTCATGGACGGCGAAGCTATTACCTGCCGAAGTGAAGAAGCGCTTGAGAGGGACAAGATGGTCTTCAGAATCGTGTAGAGAAAGAGGTGGTACGCTACAAATGCTTCTTAACTGAATGTCCCGGCATGCGCAGCATATTCCTGCTGGTTTGGACAGGCAGGTCCAGGTATTCGGTGACCAGACTCCAGGCGGACCCGATGTAGCATATATCTCTCAGTACGAGCCGTACAGCAATTTCGAACCTAATCAGTCATTATGATACGCACCCTTGTCTGGCACTTATCTCGGAAAGTCCTGTGTCGCATCAGCAGATGCCCGCAAGCAGTGGGACACCATCCTGTATTTGGTAGACTGAGTCCGGGGACAATAGGTGGACAATACTACAAGCAACGTTGACCTTGTAGGCCTGCTGAACGTCGAGCACCGCATGCGTGACGGCGTTCGATCGAGCTAAGATACATCGTAAGCAACATCAGCACCTCCCACTCATCCGCTCACTCCTGCACGAACATCTCCCCATCCCACCCAAAAGCCCTCTTCAATCGCCTCCCCAGCCGCTTCACCATGAACGTCCCAATCTTGTTGCCCCTCCTCACCTCCTTCGGCTCATGAAACTGGATACTCCTATCGACATCCACCAAGCCTTCACCCTCCGGCAGTGGCTTGAAGATCCAGACACTCCCGTAAAGCTTCTCAGGCACTAGTCCAAGCGCATTGAAGGCGTAGACGAAGTCGTCCCAAGAGAGCTCGCTGCGATTGGATAGTGCTGTCGCGGCGCAGGGCAGAAGCGTTGAGATGACTTTGTAGACGCGACGAGGTAGAGCGATGGGTTTGACGGCGGTAGTAGCGTCCTGTGCCAATGGAGGCGTCATAGGCGGCGTCGTAGGATCTGCAGTGCCTCGAGTCTTCTCTTTGATCTTCGTAGCAGCATCATGAGGGAACTCGCTTCGTTTATTTGCCGAGATTGGAGTTAGTGGAACGACTCTCTCCGCGGCGGTCTCATCCAGTTTCTGTGGACCGGGTGTGCGTACAGCAACTTCAGAGTCTCTCCAAATTGGTGTCTTCGGCGTATCGACGAATGGTCTTTTCGAGAATCGAGCAACAAAGTACAGCAAGCGGAGGCGGTATCTTCCCGGGTAAACGTCGATATCAGACCAGAGCGTGCGCAAGTTCTTTTCGGCAAGTCGAATCTGCGTCACAGTCTCCTTGGAACGGCGTCTATCGAAGGGATACGCGAAGGTAGTATCGATGGGTCCCTCAAGGACCTTCGAGCTGTGACAGCCATCGGAGAAGCGTTTTTCGACGAGCTCGTCTGTGTACGCGAAGTCCTGTGAAAGTGTGTCAGTGGGTACGTAAATGTAATCGTATCTTCGCTCGCAGGAAAGTTGTTGGGATGCTTGTGCTAGTATGTGCGCACCAGAACGTCGAGACGTCCTCTCGCGCAACCTTGGAGAGGCTGCTCCGCTTCCGAGGGAACCTCTCATGGATGTAGCGAAGTCAAGATTGGCACTCGCAGTGCGCATGATAGTAGCACAGGCAGCTTCGTACTTTTGGACAGAGGAGGCATACTCACATCTTCAGCGTCGTACAACGTCGGGATCTGCCATGGTAGCATATCGCCAACTCGATAGTTCAAATCGACCAACACTGCGAGGTCGCTGAAACGTTCCATCAACCATCCATCGACCAAAGACGCGGCTTCAACGTCCGTTTCGAACATATACTGCATTTCATCGACGATATGCTTCACCCCGTGTATTTGACTGTTGACTGGACATACTAGCATGCTGCTCATCCGATCGACACGCATTTCAGCCGCAGTAGCCCCGAGTGAGCTCTTGAAGTTCCATGTCGTTGAACAAGGGACTTGACAATGGCGCTTGCATGTCTTGTCGTCGTGTGGTAGGTGATAACAATGGCGCATGCGAGGAGATATCGGCAATCCGTGTTCAAAGTGGTCGATCGGCCGTACGAGCAGACGGTTGATCATCATTTGCAGGAAAGTCCAATTGTCCTCATCGTATGGCTGTAGGCGACAACGAGCTTTGTCGGCGTTGTGTATCTGTACCGCGAAGGGCCGCATCTTCTGCAGGCACGCGCTAACACGGTCCCAGTTGGAACAATTGAGCATTGCGTCATTGATCATGTCGCTTGCGATGTGCTTCCATATGCAGGGCCGACAAGTGTCGCCATCGATCCTCTTCGCATCGTGCACACGCCAATCCTTGAGCTGCTCGAGGAAGTAGCCAGGGTCCTCACGCAGTGCAAAGAGATGGTCTTCAGCAGCCTGGAAGCGTGAATCGACAAGCAATCGCATGCGTGGAATATCCATACGCTGAGGTAACCCGTACGGTGTTTCGAGAGCGTACGAGGTGACCGTGCGCCATGTCCCCGTCGAAGTATCAGGGCGGGGTGGCTCTGGCTCTGGCTGATGAGGTGCCAAGAACATCTGCGAATCGGAGAAGTCGTGAAGGATAATGCGAGCGCACGCATGGAGGAAGCGATACAGCTCCGACTGAACCTCCATGCCGAGGATGCCTAGGAGAGGGGGGTTGAGCGTGTTCCCGTTCTTCCAGAGAAGCCTCTCTGTGCGGCCCATTATGCGGCCGTAAGTTCGGGGAGATCTCTGACCCTCAAAGACCATGGCATAGGGCTCGGCGACGTCAGCATTCCATCCACGACCGAGATGCGCGTCGTTGATGTCTCGGCCGATGAAGATTTCCGGCAGCTTTCGACCGCGGGAATTGAGATACAGGGGTAGCAGGTTGCCTTTCACGAGATCCTCTTGGTTGATATGAGGCCACAGTTGTGCGGTTGCATTGCAGGTGGTGGATCGTGGCTGCCCGCGTCGTTTCATGTTGCGGAAGGGTTCGAAATCGGGGCGATGGGTCTGAGACATACCAGGCCAGGCCTGTAGAAGCACTTGGATGCGCTGCTTTGCAGACTTCTTCGCCCAGCGCTTCTGTAGGACGAGTTCAAAGCGCTTCATGATAGCATTGAGCTGGGTCCAATTCGAGAAGATCGTATTGGAGAAGCTGATGGCCAGGTCGCGAAGCTCTACAGCGGACAGCTCCTTCGGGATCGGCCAATCTACATTAGTGCCCAGACGACAACACTTGCATGGCGCGCGACCAGTCTGTCGATTGTGCTCGATCTCTTCGTAGGTGTAGGTTGCCATGTCGCCTCCTTCTCCGAACACCTGCAATGTGGTCAGCGCTGATACATGAGCAGCCGCAACAACGAAGACTGTGCTACTGTGTCCGTGAGAGACCACTTCTGCGACCACAGCAACAGCGTGCCTCTCACGGGCACGGCATGGCAATATTCGCAGACGTGGGCATCTCAATAGCAGCTCAAGGACTGTTGCGCATTATCGGAGAAACTGACGTGCTTGTGCGTACCTTAGTTGATTTGAGGAGCGGGAGCGCTCAATCGTGTTGCTCAGCTAGATCGCAGAGTATCAGTCGCTTTTTTAAATCAGGAGATGTGAAGCTCCCATGTCGTACAAACTTCGCCACGCCAAGCAAACGCGACCCAGGCAGAGCTCGTGCATGTCTCGAATGCACCTTCCCTTTGATCGCTGCCGCAAGCCGACCCAACGAAGCAGGACCCACATGTGAGCTGTCACAAACAGCAAAGTCTTGCACATGCATTGGATGAGGCAACGTCATCTTCCAACGATCTCGTGCAAGTGTTCGCTCAGCTAGCCCCCGTTGATAACGGACCATTCGGCCTGCGCTTGATCATGTCAGTGCTTTCGTGAGGTTGAGTCTTGGACAGAGAAGCAGATCTGCAAAGATGCGTGCTGCTGGATGCCGAACCGTCGCTGCAGGCTGGCTCGCCGGTACATCGCTATTGCTGGCTTACCGTCCGTGACGCTTGCAACAGGAGCGCGCTTCTCTTTGATGTGCTCTTGTTCATGATGGCGTGTGGAGCGTGAGGAAGTCAATATGTATGGATTGAGGGGTATACTTAAGCACGCTTTCGAGCCCCAAGGACTCACAATCATGATCCGCACCAGAACGCCAGCCTAATGCTCATTACTCCTTCACCGCCAGTCGCAGGCGGCCGTCACTTTCCATCCTCCCCTGCATTTCATCAATTCTAGTACCCCACCTACTTCTTCCTCAGGTAATTCATCACCAGCGGCGTCACAATCGGCGCCAGCGTAGCATAGTATTTCTGCCCCTTCTCCATATAAGGCCCAACATCATACTTCCCAATCTTCACCTCCTTCGGCTCACGGCGTCTCCTGTCTCGATCTCTGCGATCGTCCCTCCTGTCGTCATCGTATCTATCGTCATCCGAGTACCGACGACGGTCCCTGTCCCTCGGCTCCGGCTTGCGGCGAGAATCCCTATCGCGATCGTAGATATCTTCTCTGCGGCGGCGCGCAGCGCGGTCATCGTCTGAGGCGTCGCCGTAGCGATCGTCGCGGCGGCGGCGGGGTGGGTCCTCGCTGCGGTGACGGCGTGGTTTGTCGTAGTCTGAGTCGTCGTCGGAGTAATCATCTTTGCGACGGCGATCTTTCTCCTTCTCGCGAGGGCGGTCTCGTTCGCGATCCTTTTCGCGGTCACGGTCGCGGTCACGGTCGCGATCTGGTGCTCGCTCTGTGTTGCTGCGGCGGACGGGCTTGATGGGATCGGCGCCGTATTCTACGCCTTCGCGAGGTCCACGACGACGAGGTGGGAGTTTAGATGCGTCGTCA
>JAVRRP010000272.1:0-22111 GCA_036872775.1 Oleoguttula sp. CCFEE 5521 | reverse complement strand
GGAGTTGACCGCAAGGAACTCTGCAGACTCCTTCTCGTAGTAGTTCTTGGTGGCTGCGAGGAAGGGCTCTTCGAAGTGCTTCCGGTAGACATCGAGAGTGGTCTTTGTGCTGTCTGCGTCGTCTATCCCTAGAGACACGAAGGAGTCCACTACAGACTTGATCTTGGATTGCTCGATAGTCTCGCCATTGCGCTGCTTCTCCACAAGCCGCAGAACAGCATCCATGACCGCATTTTGGGTGCTGCCGAACATATCCTCCTTCCAGCGCACGAGATGGAGGGTGTAGATATCGAAAACATCCTTTTTTCCCTCATCCATCTCGCGCTTGACCCAGTGGCGGTTCAAATACTTGAACAAATGGTTGTTGAACGTGCCTGCAGTGGTGTAACGCTTCCACTCCTTGATGTAGAAGGTGAGGAGCGCTTCATCTACGTGTTTCACCATCTCACCATGAACCCCATTGAGGTGCCCCTTGAGATACTCATTCAGTCGCCTGTACAGCTCTTCTCCCAAGAGATGAGCCCCACGATGAGTGGAATTGAGATTTGTCTGTCCTACAGCCTTTTGAGCAGTGCAGAAGTTGTGGATTGACGTGTAGAGGGCCATGTAGGTGGGTAGGGTGAGGCCAGCACTCAAATTGATCATGATGGAGTCAACCCCCCATTCGAGGTACTTCCAGGTGCCATTAATGTCATCTTTGGAAGTAGGTAGCGGCGGCGCAGGACGTAGGCCGGGAGTGGCCATGATGGGTGTTTCTCCGTGGATTTGACAAGGTGGGTATGGTAAGATAATGTACACTGGTATAGTGGATATTGGTGGTGTCACCTCGGAGAGAGAGAGAGAGTGAATGAGGTTGAAGTACCTCAATTAGTGAGTGGAAGTGCAAGTAGTGAAAGTCGGCTCGCGAGATCCGTCATATCACATGCAGGCGCGGGTTCACCAAATAAGCTTCGGGCAGATACGCTTATCTAATCGCGCATAAGGCATCAACGCCACCGTTCTCTCTCTGGATACATCGAAGTCCCTGAGCGGCCATAGTGCACGCTGCAATAGTGGACATGGCCACGTAGTACCTTGGAGAGACCATACCAGTCATTTACTAATTCAGTCAAGTCGTTCTCTCTCATTTGGATGTCTTTTATACGCGTTCATAGTCGCAGCTGCAACAGCGAGACCTCAGTCTATGGGAAAGCCAGCCTCACAACCTCTCCTCCCCGTTTCTATTCCTGATCTCTTATGCGTGTATCGCGTTGGCTGCAACAGTGAGACCGCAACAAGCGCAGCTGCGGAGCGACAGTGTCCCAGTCTATATTGAGAAAGCCCGCGACGCGAGCCTGACTCTCAGCATTTGGCGGTAGTCACTTTTGGGTCCACAGTGCTGGTTGCAGCAGGAACAGTTCGCATCAGACTGTCACGGACATATCACGCTCTGCACTTCCCGGAATCATGGACCCTCGCAGCCTGGTCTCTCACTGGCGCAGCACCAATTAAGCAGCTCGCCAGAACCAGGTCTGACACAGGCGACATACACCTAGCGTCTCTACTAGACCACCCCCTGTCACGTCTACCCCTATCATCTCCGTCCGGAGAGATGCCACCGAAAAACGACTGCAAACCTGATCGCGGAACAGCAGTTTGCGTACACATCTGTCAGATCTTCCCAAACCCCATCCTCAATCTAGTCACCGCATCGTCCTCAGAGCCGTCGCCCCATTTTGCACGGCCCGAACGGCAGCGCTGCTCTATCGGAAGAGGAGCAAGTGTTCGCATGGTTCACAAGTGCGCCGCAGCATGGCCATCGGTTTTGAGTGGTGACTCGCTCGCGGGACAGTCATGAGCGGAGGACATTCATTTGCGCTGAGGTGTGATCGGAATATCTAGGACGAAAACTCAGGCTGCATGTCCTCACAGACAGTGACTCTGATGCTATTGCACTTGTTCGCCCACCACTGCATGATATTAGCTAGCTCAGCTACCGTATATACACGTTTCTTCTTCGTCTTCTGTCCCTCAATATCCTCATCTTTCCACTCGTTCATTCAGATGCATGACCACCGTTGCCAGTTTCCAGCTGCCGCGTAAGGCGGACAGTATGCTACGCTAATATTCGAATCGCAAATCTATCTAAAGCTACATGGTGTGTACTATCTAATCCCACACACACGTGGAAAGCCGCTGAGAGTCGCTGGAACGCTAGACGAGTAAGTAGAGCGGCCGGCATCGTGACTCAGAACCTGTAGAGCCCCCTCAAAGCCTGCTGCTGCTCCGCCGGCAGATTACCCAGGAACGCATCCCAGCCTTGTCCCACCATGCCCTTGTATGTCGCCAAGGCTCTCTCGAAGCCCTCCGCCGGTCCTTCCGAAGCCATGCCAGTAAGCACCACGCCCGGCGCGCCAGCCATGGCGCTGAAGAAGTCCAGCAGACAAGCCTCCATTTTCTCCGGGGCATCCAGCACGATGTGCACAAAGCCCTTGAACGCATGACCTTTCTCGTCAGTCCATTGCACATTCCGCATCACGGACAGGAAGGGCGGCGCGATGGAGGCAAGATGAGGGGCGAGAGCAGCGTGGGAGCTGATACCCAGCCGTCCGATAGCGATGGCGGAGTTCTCGTTGAGAGATTGCGGCACATTAGTCGCCGTGAGTATCGCGCCGACCTTCTGCAGCAGACGAGGGATGAAAGGTTCGAGCGTCTGAGGCGAAGCGCGCATAGAGATCTCCCCACACGACCAGCAGGCGTTGTTAATCACCCTGTAGCCTGTTTCTGGATCTGCGGAAATGCCTTGTGAGAGATCGAGCTGGGCTATCACTAGCTCCAAGATTGGCGGGAGGTGCGGAGCGAGGAGAGGGAAGATGTAGATGGCAGAGTCGCCTAGTAGGGCGTAGGCGGATTGCCGGACGTCGTTGTTCGGATCGCGCATGCAGTAGGTCAGGAGCTCGAGCATGTTTGGTTCGCTAGCTGATGTTAGTGCAACAGCTTGTTGTTCGGAGAGCGACTGAATGATGGCGCTCAGGAGATCTAGACTTGTGACCAGAAAGTCCTTGTCTGGTGGGTCGAGGTACTCTTCCTCATTGGCTGTGAAGCCTTCCTGCAGATTTTGGTGGATGATGCGGATGCAGCGCTCGAAGAAAGGCTTCGCAAAAGGCGCGATATTCTCTTGCAGCGCTGTGGCGACGTACGAGAGGCACTCGAGAAGTGGGAACATCTCTCTTGACTGATCCTGCACTTTTGACCATCGTGTGATCAGCGCCGGCATGAGAAGCTTTACTAGCTCTGGCTGAGCCAAAGCAGGCCCTGCATGCTCTGCGAGCGTCTGAACACAATCGTACAGGATGAACATGTTCTTATCCTTGTACTGGTCGAAGCAGCGCACGAATTGCTGGACTATGACGGCGCAGTAAGGCATGAGCTCAATATTCGCGGCTTCTTCGAGGGTCGCAAATGCTGACGCGGCAGACTCTTGCACCTTCTTGTTTTTGTCTAGCATGCGTTGTAGAATCCCGTCCATAATGGGCTGAAACATCTGGATCTTGCCATCACCAGTGAGGTGCGCCGCCCAGCCCGCGAAGCGACCGAGTGCCCAGCAGGTGATTTGACGTACAACGGGTTGGTGGTCATCGAGTAGAGTGAGAAGGTATGGAACAAGTTGAGGAAGGTGCTGTTGGACTGTGTCTATGCAGCCTGGTCCGATGGCACCTAGTGCTAGGACTGCGGCTTCTCGATTCTGCCAGTCTTGGTGTTGTAAGTTTTCCTGTAGCCACGGTAGCGTAATCTCGAACACAGGTGCACCGTTGTGTGTTGCCAGACTGTCTAGTGATGCTGCAGAGCACTTCCGAAGATTCCACTCGTCCTCAGGATCAGCACCATACGCATCATCATCTTCGATCTCGCCGTCGCTGAGGTCATCTTCATAGGCGTACCCATTGACACTCTCGTGCGCTTGACCGTTCGTCTTCGGTGCGCCATCACTCGACACAGCAAGCGATCCCTTCTGCTTTGCATCTGCGAACGCGGGCTTGATGTCTTTTGCATCGTCCTCTTCATCGGCGTCGTCTGCGTCGCCTTCGAGTCGTGCCTGATCGTCTTCATCATAGACCATCGAGTCCAGCAATACCGGTACTATCTCCGCGATGTATGGTCGGAGAGCGTCACGCAAGATCGGTGTACTACTCGCTTCGAAGAAGAATTCCGCAGCGTCCAGAGCCAGTTCTGAGTTCTGCAAATCTCGCTGCTGTGTGAGTGTATATGCCACAATTCCTTGCATGTGCGGTAATAGCACATTTGCAAGGCCGTCTGCGAGTAATGCGAATGCTCGACAGACGTATCGCCGGACTTCGTCGTCAGGATCGGAAGCCAGCGCCACGAATCGGGGAAGGATGTTATCGATCTGCGCGCGACATGTGGATGCTATGGGTTCATTAAGAAATACATTGATGGAGGCCAGAGCACGTGACCGGACTTTCGCAGTACGATTGCTGGTGAATCGAAGTAGCTCGGGTAAGAGAAAGTCAAGTGGTCGCTGTGATTGGTACTGTTTATCAAGTGCGCGTTTGTTGTCTTCGCATATCTTGAACAGCGCTCCCATGGCGCCGTCGATGATCGCTGGTGAGCTCTGACTCGAAGCCATGGTGACAAGTTCCGGCAATATCTGTGGCCAGCCCAGGATGCCTCCAACACGAACGACTTCAGTGATAACATTGCCTGCAAAGTTTCGGATCTGCGGCGTGGCATCTTGAAGGCCGAGAACGATGGTGGCTTTGACGTAGGCTTTACTCGGCTCTGCAATCTTCTCCCAGCCTGTGCGGACGTTATTCTTGAGCATGATGGCTGCTGCACTCCGCGCGGCGAAAAAGTTTTCTGCTGTAAGATTTGTAGGATTTGCACTCGTGGTGGCGATCCATGCGAGATAGTTGTTGAAGTCCGGCGACGCCCCTTTCACATGCTGGAGCATCTTTTCCGCATTGCGCTGTGCCTTGGCATCATGTCCACTCAGCGAATCGCGGAGGAGCTGTGTGAGCGAAGCGATAGGCTGCGGTTCTGGTTGCCACTCCATGGTGAAGGATATGGGAAATTATCCTCCAGTCTGAAACTCGAGAATCGCACAAGACAAGTGCCCAACGCAATTGTAGACTTGTATGCTCTCCACTTCGCAATAGCAAGTGTCACTGGATTGGGTCGTAGTCACTCTTCGCAGCTTTTCGTCGCCCGAAGTTTTGCTGGTAACCGTGTCAAGTTCCTCCTATTGTGCGACTTCTTCGTGTTGACCCAAACATAGCGTCCTTGCACGATAGCAAAGTAGAGGAAATGTAGCTTCGCAATGCAAGGTGGTCTAGGTCGTATGGCCTCTACGTTCGAAGAGGGAATAAGTCCTGGGGTATATTGCAAGTCCCGGTAGCACAACGATTGCGATTACTGAAGTGTACAGTGTACTACGAGCCTTTTCGCCTATTGCTCAACTACTGAGGTCAGAAATTGGGCAGAAGATGATGTCTGGTGGGGCGACTTCACAGTCGGGCGAACTAGGCAAGACTAAGCGAGGCGCATGTGCCATTGAGACCTCACGTCTTCTCTACTACCCTTCGGCCCATCAACAATGTGCAGCATTTCACGAGTCGGCGCACACCGATAGGTTTTGTATGGTCTATCTTGAAGTCTACATCCAGCTCTCGAGTCCTCAAGCAAGCCTCATTGTACAGCATATCGCAACACGATCTCGGGGCTTTGCCTGAGGAGCGGATGTAGCATGTGACGCTCATCACTGAGACACTCGTGCCCCGGAAGCATGCAGGAACCCATTAGATCCCTCAAGAGCTTGTGCCATGCGAACAGCGGCATTTCCTGACATCAGCAGCGCTAAGCCGACTCCACGCCATGGGCATTGTGCCTGCGGTGCAGTGCAGTCGAACTGGCAAGTGGAGACCATGCCATTCAAAGAACCAGGTGTCGCTTCTAATCATTCCGAGTCACTGCATAAGCGATCTCATGGCATTCGAGTGCTCTGCGCCAGGTAGAAGCGGACTCAGTAGCACAGCACGATCCCAAGCTCAACAGGCCGCTCACTTCGCATCTCCTCTCTCAACAGTGAAGAGCACCTCGCGATCACACTCGATCTCCACCTCCTCACCCAGCACATGATTGCTCGTGCTCATCATGCCACCCATCTCAGTCTCCCAATCCTGAACGTCCCACTCAAGTCCCTTAGTTCGGATGACGGCTTTGCCATATACTGGCAAGATCCCCACATTCTTGCCCACGAGCCCAGTGTCTTGAGGGAGGTGGATCACAGTAGTCCCAGGCTGAAGCATAAACGTTATGCTCGACTCGGAGAACAACCAGAATCGTACGTCAGGATGGCGCGTGACTTGCTCGCGGTACAGTTCGTGCAGAAGACCAATGCCTTGATCGACGCGACCGCCCAGGCTGCCAAGCACAAGAACGTTCCTGACATTCGATTGATGGAATACAATCTGGTTAATGCTTTTGCCGAAGTCGGTGCTGTACTGGTCCGGATCCTTTGTTATAGAGACGCCGAGTTCCCCGTAGCAAGACCTGACATTGGCTGTCAAAGAGTCCAAGTCCCCGTGTATCAGGGAGGGCAGATGTTTCTGCAGTGCGATGTTCCAGGCATGATCCGAAAACTTTGATACGAGAAGATCATAGAGTCTGTTTGCGCCACCGTCTGCACAGATGACCATGCTGGCGCGACTGTAGAGTCTCTTGAATGTCTCATAATCCGTCAATGGGGAGTTTAGGATGATCAGGGCGATTTCAGAAGGGATTGGGAAGGACGCAGTGGCTTTCGCCGATGGCGAGTGCAGGAAACGCGTTGGCCATAGTTCAGTTCTTTGGTCCGTCGCCGTCAATCCCTTCTTCCGATCTGAGTCTGCCATTTCCAAAAGAGGGCATGGTAATTCTTCCACATGGCAATGACGAAATGCAGGTCGAATGCACGGGCCTCATGCCCGAAGCTCGCATGGCAAGCGCATCCTCGGATTTATCATCCATTTCGACATTGCCTCCAACGCTGTCATTCTCCTGCCGCGTACCTCATTATGTATCGTCCAGCATTTCGCGCACTCGCGCTACCTCGCGCCGTTCCTCGCGTCACAAGAAGGACCCTCACAACCGCGCCACCGCACAAGACATCACGGAGTTTCAAGAACACTGCGTTGCGATGGACTTTGGCCGGAGGGTTAGTGTATTACTATAATGTGTCAAACGTATGGGCGGAGGAGCCAGCATGTAAGCATTGGAGAACGCCTCCAGTTGGGGGACGATTGCTGATGAATCTCAAGATGCCGTCCATGCGCCACCAGAATTCGGCAATGAGAGCGAGGAAGTCAGCACAAGCATCGAGTCGATAGCCGCACAACGCCGTGCTCAAGCCCGAGCAACGCAATCGCAATCGCCACAACCCCTCCAATCTTCCACACCCGCCGCACCCGTGGACGCCACCTCACAACCCGCGCCGTCCCCTGGCTCCCCCGAAGCTCTCGAAGAAGAAGCCTCTCAACAGGGCGCCTTCAACGAGGAAACCGGCGAAATCAACTGGGACTGCCCGTGCTTGGGTGGCATGGCCGACGGGCCTTGCGGCGAGCAGTTCCGAGCGGCCTTCAGCTGCTTCGTGTTCAGCAAGGAGGAGCCAAAGGGCGTGGACTGCATTGAGAACTTCAAAGGAATGCAGGATTGTTTTAGATTGCATCCTGAGGTTTATGGGAGCGAATTGGAAGAGGAGGAAGTTGATGGCGAGCTTGAGAGGCAGGCTGGGGGTGCAGAGGGGGCTGTTGGGGGAGAGGCGGAGCAGCCAGTGAGGAAGACGGCGGATGAGAAGGCTCAGACGCCGGCGGTTCAGGAGATGACCAGATCTGAGCCTGTAAGTGAGAGCGAGGAGCTAGTGCCGAAGGCGTGGCATGATGGGACTGCAGGTACCGGGGTTCCAACGGAAAAGTAGAGGGGGGGATCTGTACGAATGGCACGCACGGTTGTAACATAGATATGTACATTACTGCATACATCTCCTCACAATCGTCTCATCCGACCACTGTCCCAACGTCGGGCGGATCGCCCAAATGGTGCTCTTCCATGCGCTCATCGTCGACATGTCTGCCTGAGTGCCTGAGGCTTAACATGATTCATTCCCGAACGCATGCCATTGAGTGCTCATCTTCACTTGTTTGCAATGCCATGTCCCGCTCTCTCCTCGCAGCAGACCCTCTATGGCAGTGCCTGTGTCCCTCATGGTCTCGAGTTCCACTTCTCCCACGCCGAGTCGACTTGAAGCCCCCGGCGAGATGCCTCAACACCCCCCGTCGACAACGCCATCTCTCCACAGGACCCAACAAGCCCTCCGCGCGGAAGCAGGCGATCAAACTGCATCATGGTGGAACCCGCGACAGTGACTACCCAAATCGAAATCCGCGTGTCTCCTGGCAGAAGCGACTACTGCCGGACCCAGAGGCGGACTACAAGACTGACAGTACACGCACTCTATACGACAGGCTTGAGGTCACCGCGTTGGAGGGACGATGCGTAGATACACGTGAGATTGCGGAGATCTTGGTACGAGAGAGGAAGGAGCGGCCAAATCTGGACCTGTACTATGCCTTGATACTCTCGAACACCTCCGCCGACCATGGCGCGGCTTGGAGAGTGGCGGAGTATCTGGACGAGCTTGCTATCGCTGGGCTGGAGGCGGACAGTAAGATCTGCCATGCTGTATTGAAGGTGCTAGCCGTCCATGTGGATCACTTGATGCGGACCGGCATACTGGAGTACATGAAGGGACGGTGGTTTGAGATTACGGCGAAGGGAAAGCAGGACATAGCTGCCGGCATGCTCAGAGAGGGGAGCTTCGAGCAAGCTTTGGAGGTACTGGACGAGATGCAGGGTAGCGGGATGGAAGTCGAGCCATGGCTACTGGATGTCTTCATTTACACGCTATGCGAAGCTGGAGAGGTGGGTGAGGCACACACGATTCTGAAAGCACGGCACGACAGCGGAGAGAAAGATGTAAGCAAGAACGTGTGGGCTTACATGCTCGACAAAGCATCAGCAGAATGCGAGTATGATGCTGCGGTCTTCGCTTGGAAGAACACAGTCAATCTTGGGTTCCTTAATCCACCGTCAGGAATCTGCCTGAACATACTGACGACCGCTTCGCGAGCGGGCGATCCAGCACTGGCCACAGATGTCTTCACGCACCTGTCGAAGCGAGGTGAAACCTTCACATATCTCCACTATCAGCTCTTGCTAGATGCTTACCTTGGCGCTGATCCGCCGGACCTGAAGCGCGCCCTTACAATCCTCACCCTGATGCCGCAAGAGAACCTTCCACCGACGGCTTGGCAGACTCGATCTCTCTTCGCGCATCTCAAGAACGACCCTGCACTCACCGATAATGCGCTACAGATGCTCCGAGAGCTTCATGCGGCCAACAAGCCCATCCCGATAGCAGCGCTCAATCTACTGATCGAGTGCCATGTTTCACGAAAGGATCTTCAGGCGGCGCTTACAGTCTATAAGCTGATCCATACCTTCGCGCCCATTGCTGAAGGACCAAAGCCAACATTCGCAGATATCGAAACCTTCAACCTCCTTCTCCGTGCCTGTCGTACAGCAAAACCGCCAGACGAGGGACAAGCCTCTTTCCTCGTCTCCGAGCTCCTTGTCCTCCGCGTCAAGCCCACAGCACTGACTTACGATCGCCTGATCCTTGTCTTCCTCGCCTCCGGCGCGCATCACTTACCAATCAAAAACGCCGAAGGTCTCCGATTGCTGGACTACGCGTATCGACATTGGAATGATATGGTCCAGCTGGGCTGGATGCCTCGATTTGGGACGCTGGAAAAGCTCGCTCTCGACTTGGGCAAGGTGGGAGATGGGCGGTGCTGGGATGTGCTGCAGACATGTGAGGAGAGGGGAAAAGACATTGAAGGGTGGGCTGCGAAGGAAGCGTGGGTTAAGAGGGGTGTGGAGAAGGTGTGGGCTGAGCAGCAGGCGAGGACGAGTGCCGAGTATGAGGGCGCAGGTGTGTTGGCTGCTGCGTGAAGGTACGATGAGCTATGCACTCTACGATTCTGCGGTACACTATTTAGCTCAACTACGCGCCCTTGAGCCGGCTTTGACCCACAGGAAAGACAGGAGCGGCTAATCAGGACGTTGAGGGTTATCTCAACGGCCTGTACCATAAGACCGATACCGTCTGGGTGTGCCATACGTGAGCCTTCACATCCCTGGCAAAGGATGGAGAGGCATTAGACTGGACGACTTGAAAGATCACAGAATACTTGCAAACCTCCTCACAGATACGGACTTCTACGACTACCACCCGCTCGTCGGACTGACCAGACCCTGCTTCGCTGCGCGCACCTGAGCACCAAGCGCTGGTTTGAAAGTATTGTGAGTGTGCACATGGTAGGTGTCCGTGTCAGCAATCTCGCTACTATTCGAACCAGGGGAAATCTGGAATCCGTCTCTTCAAAGGCGCCAAACGGATGTGTCGAGGGTATGATGTCCATCCCCGGTTGTACAAGATTGTTCGCAATGACCACGTCTCACGCCGGAGCAATCCCCGATCGAGTGTGTAGGTACTAACCGCAGTTTTAGTGCCCTGTTGGATGTGCTCCGCCGCCTCAAGTAAATCATTGGCAAGGTCCAGAGTGTATGAGTCAGTGCCCGACGGGCAAGTTGTTGCTCCGGGACCACAGGCTGCCAAGACTTCAAAGACACGAGGACCCTCCCTCAGACTTTCCACTGTGTCCAGCTGCATGGCTGAACCTGCTGAGCAACAGTCTAGTATGACCAGCATGTCGGCTTTCGCCTTCTGCAGCATCGCATCGACCGGTCTCCACCATGCATATGGCGTCGGGAGACTGGGTCGAGCGGAGTTCCCACTGCTGTCCGATCCACCGCGTATGTCCTCGCGCGGCGCCATTACGAGAGACGTCGACGAAGCGCCTACGCCCCATGGCTCGCCGCCATGACCGTTGTAGGATATTATCAGCAAATGGCTTTCGTGTGGACCATCATGCTACTTGATGAATGCTCGGATCTTCGCCACTAGGGACTTCTGCGCGCCGTCAGGAGTGTCCTCCACTAGCGCGAGACGCTCGACGGAATATCTGTGCGTGTAATGGAACACTTTTCTCGATGCTGCTGTCTGCCATGCTCCGTCAGATACCAAGTCGTGTGCTTCAGTAACAGAATACTGACCTCATCTTGCAACTCTCTATCTTCCGTAAGCGATACGTCCCACTCGATCATCAGCACGGCAACTTTCTTGTACGGCGAAGCTTCAACATCGCTTTGTTGGAAATCACCAGTTGCAGCGTGGCCTGAGTGCTCCGCTGAAGCGCCTGAGCCGTTGGCGGCGTCGTCTTCGCTGGATGCGGCGAGCTGACCACTCATGCAATGATTGAGTAACACAAATTTCCGGGCCACCTTCCCATGACACAAGAAAGATGAGCTTGTATACCTGACGAGCACACCAAGATCACTACATTGAGACCGATCTCAGGCCGCGATTGATCGATGGCCGCCTTGTCAACGCGTTGCGAAATCTGGAACCTTCGCTTAACAAAAACTGCTCAGACTGTAGCATCGCCCAATCCCGCGGGCGCGTCCAGTGTATATATTTGAAGGTACAGTGGACTCACTGAGTCAGGACCTTACAACAACCTGTGTCCTTCACCACGGGCTTCCCTATTCACTATCACCAGGCAGCCACCTGCTTCAGAAAGGTCTCTTCCCGGGCTGGACCTCATCCATTCAGATTCACCCAAAGTTTCGTTGTCAAGTTTGCGCATTGACTCCCATCTCCGATCGAAGGGTACGCCATTGTATCATCAACGAGATACCTCCAGCTCGTCGGCCAAGCGATTGCCACGTTTTCAAGATGGATCACTCCCTCCAAGCCAACAGTCATGCGCCATCAGAATCTATTATGGATAGATATATGGCCACATCGTCAGAGACTGTCGACGCAGGTCCAGAGATGCCTAGCAGTTCCACGTTCATGACCACAACGGATTTGACGGGGAGCCTGCAAGACCAAGCTTCCCCTGCAATGGCCGGGTCTGCAACTCGGCGCCATAACAAAGGCGATACCAAGATCTTTGTATCCGCTGAAGAGTTCACCGCCCTTTCCAATCACACCAAAGGCTCGAAACACCAGGATCGCAGCCGTCTACCCGTAGTCTCCGAATCGCCCATTAGACCAGAGCTTCTACTCGACCCAGTCGACAGAGAGCGCCCTATTGTCGGGTATCGAGAGCGCTCGGTTGATGACATCGCGGCGGATGGTGACGACGATGAGAAGTTCGAAGTAGTCTACAAGCCGATACGATGGGGGTTGCCGGGTAACGACAGAGTGGAGGATAGTTCCCTGCGTAATGGCTCGAAGTGGTTTGCGGATCGGGAGTATTACTCTATTGATCACTGGCGCAGGATGCAGACGGTGAGTTCCATCTCGACCGTTGCTAGCGAAGGCCGACGAAGCTGACATCGATAAGCGACACGAGAAGAACGAGAAGTACCGCCATTGGTGCGTTGAGCCGCGAGAGAGGAGCACGAACAAGGCCCACGCTCACGACCCAGCAATTGTCCCGGCACCGGCTTGGCAAAATTTCAACATTGGACAGGATGTCTACCTCAATGTTCACCCCAATGACAATGAAGGCCGCCTCGTCAGTAGCTATGGAAGGCGTGTTCGCGGCGTGTCCTCAGATGGGCCGAGCAGGAAGCCCAGCTATGCGCTGAGCAAGCGAGACGAGTTGACGTGGGTCGACGATGGCCAGAGACACAATGAGGATAACATTTCGAGAATCCCTGAGTACAAGGTTGTGAAGGAGGCTCCTTCGGGCTTGAAGGAGACGCAGCGTAAATTGTGAGTCTATGTAGGCGGGGTATGGATCAGGATGCCGGGGCTTGAGTAGCAAGTGTATGCAGGTATTCTTGTTACACGACCTAGGGGCGCAGTCGTGCTGCCTCGTTCGTATGGCGTCGAGTTCTAGAAATGAAGTGGTTCAATGATCTTTAGTCCCTCTTGCGCTCGAAGCTCAATTTTTACCTTCTTAGGATCGACTACTTCCTCTCAACACGCTCTCTTGGTTGATGTTATGTCACAAAGCGACAAAGAAGTCACCGAGAGTACATCGTCGGGAACACGAGCTGGCAGCTCCAGCGCTCCTGGATCTACATACGATCTGGAGGCTGGTAGAGCCGCGCCGACTAGAGGTAGCACATCTGCCCGTGACGTGCGGTCTTTGAAATTGACGGGATGAGTGTCAGCTGCAAGAAGAGATCCCATCTGGACGCTGTGGTGGAGACATGATGTTGACTCCCAGCACAAGCAGGCTAGACAAGATGCAGAGATAATTGCTTGCCGCCCCGTGACCAGGATAGGTACATGTCAAGAAGACAGTATGGCGCTGGGGAGCGCTGACAGCGCGCAGTTGATAATTGCCCGAATGGCTACGCCAGGCTGGCAGCTTTTCAGTGCAGTGACTATGATCTCATGCAGTATCGAGGCTTCTCGTACCTACATTCCCGACTCTTGCTTCGCTTGCAGTACGACATCGTCGGCCTAGAAAGAGAGCTGGATAGGCTTGATCAATACGACGACACGGCTGTTGATGGCAACACGGGGAAGCTGTACTGCGTCAGTGGGGATGATCTCGAACAAGACCCGGAGACATGAACTCCTCAAGGCGAATTGAATGATAGTGTCCGCTTAAGTTCTGTAGATAGAGGGCGCGCGCTACCACTGCGCCAATTACCCTTTGATGATAACGTGTCCGTGTTGAATGAATATATTATACCAAAGTGATCTGCAACCTGCGGCAGCTTGGCGGGCTCCAGCCTCAGGCATCCACCATTGACCGTGACCTTAGTGATACTCGTTCTTGTCCGCGTTCACATCGTTCTCCAGGAAGACATTAGTCTGATCGTTCATCTGCGAGAGTGTTAGTCGATTGTTGCCATCCACTGAGCTAAGATCTAATTACCTTGGCATCGATGTTCTCGGTCAGAAGACACAGGATAAGACCGAAGCCACCAAACGCCAACGACGACAGCGCAGTAATCTTCAACGCATAAGCATACGACCACTGGAAGGCCAGCCCAGCAGCGCCTAATATCTCGGCAGTAGCCCCTGGTACCTTCGCAAGCGCCGTAGCGCCGCCAGGGAAAGCCTTCAGAATGGATTCACCCAGCTCCATGCTACCTCCCGCACTCATGACGGCAGCAGGTACCGATACTGCAGCCCTCGAAGCTTGCGAGTTCGTCAGGATAGACACATAGATCGCCTGCGCCAGACTTCCACCAGCATATCGCGCCACACCAGCAAGACCGCCAGACATGCCAAGATCATGCTGATGTACGCCCAACTGAGTGAAGGCGATGGACTCGTACTGCGCCCAGCCGAAGAAGGTTTGCTCCAGGAAGGTGAACGCGATCATCGTGCCTTTATTGAAAGGCGTGACCATTGCCATCAGACCTCCGAATAGTGTCATCATGGCCCAGGAGATGACGAGAGTCCATTTCCAGTGTCCGAAAATATTGCCAAAGCAGATGAGGAGCATCGCGCCGAAGACGAGCCCAAGGTTGCCCGGCAAGGTGAGTAGTAGCTCATCTGATCGTGAAGATTCAGCGGTGATGTAGAAGACGTTTACCATGGTCGGGTAGATAATGTTGATGCCGTAGTAGAACCTGTGCTCGGTCAGCTCTTGCATCTCCTCGCTCCACGCCAATGGCCTGTGCTTACATGGTGACGATCAACGCAATGATAAATGGTACAGTGAATTCTCTGCCGTAGTGAGAGCGGAAGATCCGCGGCGGGCACAGGGGATATCTGAACGGCAAGTAAGCAGTTGTCAGGCACACGACCGACGTTTTGATATACTGACTTGACTTTGCTGAAGGTCTCCCACAGCCCGAATAGGACCAATAGTCCGAAGCCAGCACACATTGGCGCAAGGACCCCGACACTGGTCGACTTCATATAGGTTGTGCTGATGATTCCGACTAGCACCAGACACACTCCAGGGATGACAAGGACTGTACCAACATAGTCCAGGCCACGGATAGCCTCATGCCATGGTACACCTCGAGGGTGCTTCGGCGGATGGTACAGCAGAGCCAAGCAGATCAAGCTGATGATCTGCGCAATGAAGCCACCGTAAAAGATGAAGCGCCAGCCATTGCCGACGTCGATAGCGTAGCGACCGACGATCGGACCGATGATGACGATCAAGAAGACGAAGCCGTCCGAGATTGTGATGCCGATGTGCCGATATTTCTACTGCAAGTCAGCCAACATACTCCAACCTGCGGACAAGAACAGCGGCACATTTGGCATCAACTCAGGGATCGAACACATAGCCATCTGACAGAAGCCTCCGCCGAAGCCAGCTACAGCAAGACCAGCAGTGAATTGCTCCGGGGTCTTTGCGGCGGCGGATACGACCATTCCGATCGATGCCAGCACTTCGCCGAAGAGCCTATGAGCACTTGTCAGCTCTACACTGGATAGCTATGAGCGCTGACGCTACTTGCAAAAAGTTTCGCCTTCCGAGTAGATCTGAGTTCGCGCCTGCGATCAGGAATCCAAGTGCGCAGCCCGTCGTGTAGGCCGGTATATACCAGTATATCGATGTTCCCGTGGCATCGCCCAACTTGGCTCCCAGCTTCCCCTGCATCGCTGCAGTCGTGGGTACTGGCCAGAAGGAGAGACCAAAGCATGACGAGAGGATCTGGCTGTCTTATCAGTGCTGCCATGATCGTCTCCATAGGTGGTACGCACGAAGATGACCAGCCATGTCTTCCAGGTCATGGCTGCCTCTGCACCAACGGTATGCTCCTCAGGCTTCGGAGAGACGGTTGAGGACCCTTCATGGTAGTGAATGCCGCCCTTCTCCGCGATTGCGTCGCGAGAGATTTCGTTTGAAGGCATGATGTACAATGCAGGATCGCAACCCAGCAAGATAGTGATAGATAGGCACCTCACAACATTGACGTGAGGAGGGGACAGGTCCTACCACTCATATCCAGTCACGTTGTGCAGGGATATGCACACCCCAGCCGTGGCCTCTGCGCGAGACTCATGGCCGATAACCGAGAGCTTGGAGACTGTTGACTTTCGGCGGCGCCAACGAGACTCTGCCTCCCCATGGGGTACAACTCTCGATATCGTGCGGGGATAGCCTGCTGACGAAGCTATTAGCGTGGTATGAGACAGAGACAGATAGACTTGGCTCACAGTCTGTGCCCTGGGCTGGCCGGAAAAGTATACCCATACCTAACACATTCGCAGTACTGTCTGGTACTCGCACCTCTACTTCGTCTGATAAGTTAAGAACAGTTTGTTTAGCGAACAGCCGACTAGGAAGAACATGCTCAAGCAGGGTCTCCGCCACGTTGCTGTGCTACCAAAGCCAACCGAGCCTATCTAGACTTCAAGTTCTCGGATGTGACTCCGTCCTTCCCACCTTCACCTGGAATCGCATGTCCGAAGATCAGATTGTCCTGCCCGACCATCACAGAGATGGGCATAGTCATGAAGTGCTTGCAGTCAGGCGCAAGTGCCTTGGCGTAGTCTGGGCTCTGGAGAACAGTCAGCTCAAGAGCTTGCCCAGTCAACTCGCGAGCAGCTGACCTTGTAGAACGCCATCCAGTCCTCCCAGGTCTTCACCCAGATCTCACTGCACCCGTCGAACTCGATCTGCTGCAGTCCGAGCTCCTTCGCCTGCTCCCTCAGCTCGGGCGTCTGATGAAACTGGACGTAGCGCTGGATCTTGCATACTTGGAAGTGTCTCGTTGCGATCGTGAGGTCTGCATGCACGGTCTCCCAGTGGCGATGGAATTGCTCGTACGAAACTTCAGGCAGCTTGTTGAAGAAGAAGCTGAGTTTGATGCAAGGCTGGTAGTTTGGAGTCGCATCGTAGGACAACTGGTCGTGCTTGAAATCGTACTCGATCTTCTTGAGCGTCATGGTGGAGATGTGCTTGAGTCGTGTCAGCGCAAGGACGAGTCTGGGGGAAACCACAACGATCTCCTAACACACTCCTCCGGCTTGTCTTGTCTCCAAACATCACTCGTGAGGGGTAATGTGTCTAGTCCGAGCTGCTGGAAACGAGTTTCCGGTGCTGCTGCGGTCATAGTCATCGACTGGAGGACGATCAGCAGTTTCGTTGATCTTGGAAAGTGCACATCTTGAGCCAATCACGTGAACGAGTTGGAGGCTACCGTAGACGCCCTTACATGCTCGCTCCTTCACCAAGTCTGCATTCAGAAGTTGACTAGCATTCGCTTTGTCGCCTTGCACTCTCTCATCGCGACGACCATATCGTTCAGATCCTCCAGCTTCCTCCGCTCGACCTCAGGCTTAATGTTGTGCTTTGCCAAAAAGTCTACAGCCTTCTTCATCCGCTGTGGTATACTTGTGCTCTCAGATTTGATCTTATACTTGCCCAATGCGAGGTCCATACTCGATACCGAAAGTGGGTTGTGTGGGAGACCGATGACCATACACACACCGCCGAGGCGGAGAATTTGGAAAGCGCCGGTATACGCCTAGGCAACGTCAGTGCTGTAACGTGAGTTGAATTGTAACATGGCATACCTGATCTGCATTGGAGAAGACACAAGCAGCTTTTGCGCCGCCGTTCGTGAGCTTCTTGAGCTCCTCTACATAATTCTTATTCGTTCTCGAGTTGAACACTGCATCTGCGCCTTGTTTCTTGGTCACTTCGAGCGTTGCATCGTTGATGTCGAGCGCCACGACTTTGTAGCCCATAGCTTTACCGATCTGAGTCGCGATCTGGCCAAGACCCTACATCTGATTAGTAACGGATCGTCTTGAATTACGGCAATGAGCGCTCACGCCAGCTCCCACGACCGCTAGCCAGTCGCCCTCCTTGAGCTCGGAGCTGTCCACAGCATGGAAGGCAGTAATGCCAGCGCAGAAGATCGGTGCAGCGGTGTTCACATCTACGTTCTCGGGCAGATGTATACAGTTGAACTCGTCCACGATCGCATACTCGGCGAAGAAGCCGTCGGCCACGAACCCTTGCAGCAGCTGCTTTCCAGTCTCGCAGTGAATATTGTGAATCTGGCAGCCTTCGCACTGGAAGCAGCAGCCTCGGATGTAAAGGAATCCGACTATGTCGCCGACTTTGTACCCCTTGTTCTCGACTGAAGAGTGCATTATCTCGACGTAGCCGGCGCCTTCGTGGCCGAGGGTGCTCTTCGTGTTCTGCTCGATGCTAGGAGTCTGTCAGCTCAACCTTTTTCTATTTGTAGAGAAGAGCTACTAACGCCATAATATCACTATGGCACAGGGATGCTGAGGCGATTTTGATCAGGAACTGACCTTCCTCCGGTTCAGGAATAGGCACTTCGGTAATGACGACTTTCTGCTGCTCCTATGCCAAAGCATCAACATCTTCTACCGACTGTCAATAATTTTTTACTCACTGAGTCCCATCGCCCTGCCTTCATGGTGCCTTGCCCTTCTGCAGCCTTGACTGTGATCTTTCCGGCTGAGGGATCGAGTTGACTGTTAGCCGTAGCTGCTTCAGTCACGGAGGCTGACATCTTGCCGAGAGCAGTGAGGATTCGCGATGCAAGCGAGTGCGATCCAGTAGCGCTGTAGTGAGAGGACCAAGAGAATCGGCGCAAGGAAACTGAGGAAAGAGAAGCAAGAAAGATCGAGTTCGTAATTACCGTTCACGAGACCAGGGGCGCCACCTTAGGGGATCGCGTCCCACTTCAGCTACGCGTTGCCGCAAGCATTACCTCTGCCCATGACCACAATATGCGAGGGCTACTGCCAGAGCGGCGAGCGTTTTCCATTGCGCATCTCAACCTCCGCATCCGAGGCGCGGGGCACATAGAGCTCAGATGCGGAGGTATTTAACGCGCTCGCACGTGACCCATTGCATTGTCTGGTGCTGCCAATCGATTACTGGACCGAGAAACAACTGGAGCGCTGGAGGAAGTGCTGATCGATCTACAATGGTTTAATGTGAGGTGGATGTTGATGAGAAAAGGATGGAACGTTGTAGGAGAGAATGGAAGCTCGTCTCGTATTCATTGATGACGCGGTGGTCAGAGCGTGTCACTCCCGTCGCTCACGATCTGTCAATAACACAGACAATCATTTCTCTCTTTCTCCGTGTGTCTGTATGCGCATGTTCTACGGCCTCATCCGCCGTCATTTGATAAACTGCGACAACTTCTTAAAGATAGCAATCTGCGTCGCCTTCATCGAGCCCATGTTCTTCTTCGTCCGCTCACTTTCTCCGGATCTGGCGAGTTCTGCTTCTGGTAGTGAGGCGCCATCAAAGTAATGCTGTACGACAACACAGTCAGATCTAGTGCAAGGAGGAAGAGTTCGTCTAAACATACCAGCGTGAGGAACTTCGGTGGCGCCGCAATGTCACTCTCGCCGGCTGGCTTGCGATTCTGCCGGGCGTAGGTTAAAGAGTAACGTCCGGTCTTTCTCCAGCCAGTGATCTCTGACACTTGCTTTAAGTGCTCTTCACGGTACCATCCTGCGAGGGATACTCAGCGAGAGTGCAACCGATGGGGAGCGGGAAGCAACGGACCGTCGTATTCGGCATCATCGCTCGGCGTAAAGCCACAGGCAATGACGAAGTCGGGTTGTTCTGTAGTGATCAGCTGCCGGTTGCTGTGTCATTCCGAAGCCGTCATCTACCCACCAATCTTCTGGTCTTCAGGCTCGTACAGTTGCTCGAAGGCGTAGTACCTCGTATCGAAGTCCGCAAGGGTGAAGATCTGACCAGAACCGGGCAAGTTGTCATCGTGGACTGGGATCGCTGAGACACCGTCAGTCCTTTACATCGTCTGTGCGAGACTCGCTCACCTTTGAACTCGTCGCTGTTCAGGAACTCCAAGTCTTCCAGAGGGTACAGGGCCAGGTAGGGACGATCTTGTTTCGGGTCCAGGGCTTCCCATCTTGCTGCTTCTTTGATGCCGCTCGTCTTGAAGATGTCCACTATATGAGTGTCCTCGTACCATCGCGAGTACTGCTGCGGCGACAATTGATCAGGCCTGGTGATTTTGCTGTTCACGAACAGCAGACCAGGTTGCCTGCCTGGGGCTGGCTTGTCCACACCAACCATTCCTGCGACCAATGTACAGGTGAGAATGAGGAGATGTCAAGTGTTACTGGACAAGTTCCTGCTCTCCGTCCTGTGGTGTCGAACGCGTTTCGGAAAACGCGCCTCTCTTTACGGTACTTCGCAGTCACGCGGGGTCTTTCAGGTACCAAGCTTGCCCCGAAGCTGGAGAAAGAGCTCCAGAATGCCATCCGAGGACTCAGATTACGGCATGCTTCTTGACATACGCGCGATGCGCGAGATCAGCAGTCTGCAGCAGTCGCGTAGTCACGAAGGGACTTGTGTCTGACACCTGTAAAGACATCAGTTCAGCTAAGTATCGTGCATGCCTTTTGGCGGACACTTTCTTAAAGCACCGAACCGTCTTTGCGCCTTACACAACACCCAATCCAAGTCCACTGAAACTATCCAGTCAGTACCCACATCATGGGAAAGCGAGCACTGATCTTCGGCGCCAGCGGTGTGACCGGATGGTCATTCGTGAATGAGCTATTGCATGACTACCCGAGAAAAGGCGTCTGGGATGGAGTTGTCGCTATGACGAACCGGCCACTGAAGCAGGAAGACTCGCTCTGGCCGGTAGATTCGCGACTGCAAATTGTCTCTGGCATCGACTTGCTCAAGGGTAGTCAAGCGGATCTAGAGGGGAGCTTGAGGGACAAAGTGAAGACCATTAACAAAATCACACACGTCTACTACCTTGGTCAGTGCCACGAGCCGAAGAGTGTTTGCAGATTCTTGTGCTGACGAGGTACAGCCTACAAAGCGTCTACCGATATGCAGCAAGAGCTAGAGGATGCTGTCAGCATGTTGAAGCGCTCTACCACGGCTATGGACGCTCTCAGCCCCTCGCTAGAGTTTGTAGTCCTCCAGACCGGTGCCAAAATGTACGGCTGTCACCTTCTCGACAACCACCCGACAGACTACATCCATGTACCGCTCTCGGAGGACCAGCCGAGATTGAAGGCACCGTACCACGACTCGCTCTTCTACCATCCGCAGCTGGACTGGATGTTCGAATTTGCGAAGAGCAAGTCCTGGAATTGGTGCGAGACACGACCAGATATCATCATCGGCTTTGTTCCCAATCAAAACTTTTACTCACTGGCTACGGTACTCGGCATATTTTTGGCACTCTACGCGAGTGTTCAGGGTAGAGGCGCCGAGTGTCCCTTCCCTAGCACGTCGAAGAGTTGGGTGGCGAAGTCAAACGACAGCTCATCCGATATGATCGCAAGGCAGACAGTCCACTTATCTCTTACTCTACCCCAGAATCAAAAGGGTGGTGGCTTTAATGTCGCTGATGCCAAAAAACCGGAGAGCTGGAGTACGAAGTGGCCTACATTGTGTGGGTACTTCGGGCTAAACGGCACCGGGCCAGCGAAGGAAGAGCAGTCGACGCTCGAGGTGCGCAAGTACATCAACGATCACTTGGCAGACTGGAAGAAGCTGGAGGAGCAGTCTGGTCTCAAGAAGGGAGTTGCAGACTCCGATCTGACATTCAAGGGCTTCGAGGTCAGTGTTGTTGTCTTTGTCTGCAACAGGCGTTTGCTGACAAGTCGCAGTACTTCCTCTTGACGCAATTCGATTTTGACCGTCAGTACGATATGACGAAGATGTACAGTACACCACAGGACAAGCCTTTCACAGAGCAGAGATCGACAATGCAGGCTTGGGGTCTGGTTTTTGATCGCATGAGGGAGGGTAAGCTGATACCAGAAGACTCTCAGGCGGACTCACCGCACGCAGCATAAAGTAATAACAATATCTGCAATATTCAAGTTGTCTCTCACACAGGCTTGCCTTCACCTAAAGGATGTCTCGCACGAGGTGGAAACGGTAGGCTGAGTCTCATAATTTTGTCAAGCGTCCTGCACCTAGCCTTGCGCCGCCGTCGACTGCGATGTGCTCCCCATTCACATAGTTTCCTGCCCGTGAACACAAATAGATCATGATTCCTGCTATATCAGAGC
>JAVRRP010000271.1:0-22144 GCA_036872775.1 Oleoguttula sp. CCFEE 5521 | reverse complement strand
AAGTCCTGGAAGAAGTTGGGCACTCCACTGGCAACCCACGAAGGGAGGTCTGAGCCCTAAGGAACGAAATCTGGTCAGTGGATGATCCTGGAGGTGGTTGGGCCAAAAGTCCATGTCTTGGCATTGATATGGTCCTTCACCCGCGCCACCAGCGCACTCGCACGCCTCCATAGGAATGTATACGCACCAATCCACTCAGTATTGAGTCGCCGTACGACGCCACGTCACTTATGATATTGCGGCCGTAGACGTCTCGTGGCCTCTTCCATGTTGGCGACGCATCGTGGAGGACGGCTGTAGGCGTGATGAGAGGGTCTCTCGGCCGCACAACATTCGGGGCGGGGGAAGCCGCGACCAGAGCGACCAGAGCTGCTGGGAGGAGCAGGAGACTCGAGGAAGTGGTGTACATCTTGTATGTTGCTATGCTCGAGGTCGTGTGCTTTGATCAAGGGGTTCAGACGAAGTGGAGTCGCGTGCGTGCCACGCGTCGAGTCGACGTTGCAACACAAATCTACTCCCGAAAGCGCACACAGCAGCAGAAGAGCGGATATGAAGCTCACAAAGTATATCTATACAACGGTCAAAGCAAGACGAAGACCACGCGATCACAAGCACACACAAGGCGTGCGTAAACAGTGGGATTGAGTTCGGGCCATCCCAGCTCTAGGCGAGTCCACTTGCAGCTGTGACATCGTAGATCATGGCGTAGCAGATTCAGGTTTCACATCCGCGCCGCGAATAGATTGCCGTGGCGCTCACGTGGCCTACTGGTGACATTGACTTCCTTCACGGTCTGGAAACGAAATTGTGAAGCAGTGCACATCTACAGAGAACTACAGATCACATTCATAGCAGTCAATTCAGGATCGCGACTCGAGCATTTCACGTGTGCTCTTGATCTTCCTAGGCCGCATACTCACGGGGGACGATCACTACGGTCAATATCCCGATCTTTGGGATATGCGAGCAGCTATGAGGCTCTAGTAGCTCGACATTCAGGTATGTGCTTCAGGCTCACTCAGTCTCGGCACAAAGCCCGGATCGGCCTTTCCATAATCGACCTTCCCGCTCTCCTCCAGCTTCGTCCCAGGTCTCGCGATGCGGTAGACATTAGTGTCTCGCAAACCCAGCGTCGGACTGTTGAAGCCTTTCTCCTGCCTTTCGAAGAGCGTGAAGCCACTCTTCATAAGCACATTTCCACTCCCATAGTTCTCCCCGTCAGTCATGGCCTCGATGTAGTCGAAGCCTGGCTTGCCTTCGCTAGGAGAAGGCATATGCTTCCAGAACTCTGGGATCCAGGCACGCAGAGCTTCTGTAGCGTAGCCTTTGCCCGCGTGGTCGGGATGCATGAGGTAGCCGACATATGGCCAGCGATAAGAGCCTAGCTTGCCGACTACTACGTCGTCTTGCCCTTCAGAAGTGGGCTTGAGCGTAATGAGGAAATTGAAGACGCCAGTTCCGAGACAGCGGAAAGATAAGTAATCTTCTGCTTCTTTTTCACTAGGACCAACGAGACCGGATCTGGGGGACATGTCAGCTTCGCCCCGTGGGTGTCTCTGGGTGAACAGTGGTCGCAGACGTGTATAGCATCGTTTTCGGATCGCGGACTATGGGCAAGCAGGCATCCAGGTCAGACATCATCAGAGTACGGAGGATGAGTCGGGGCGTCTCGATGACTCTCATCGGAGGGACTTCGTGAGGATTGATGGCCATGATGAACGCTGCGATATGACGAAAAATGGAATGTAGGACGGGATGAAGAAAATAGATACTACCTAAGGTTGAGTCGCAACCGAACGCGATTTCGACAGGCCTAAGTCTTTTCCTGTTCTCACCGTCCGTCGACGTCTAGATCGAGGAACGGGATCCATGAGGTAGCATTACCACCGTGAGTCATCCAAAGATCTTCGACATCCACTGCTGCACGACATCCATCGCGGCATTGAGCTTGGCGAGGCTTGTGGCGTGATCGACCTGCCCCCCTGTTCTTGCGCCGGGGGGCTTTTCGCCGGACCCGAGATGCTGTTCTGGGAACACGAGAAGGGCAAGCTTCTTGTCGTCAGCTCTCCACAGGGCAAGAACATATGTCCACCCCTTTGGTGGAGGTCGAGTATTGCCTTTTGATTTCTTTCTCATTGGTTTCATGTACCACTCACGGAGCACCTACATTGCTAGCGGACGATGCGAAGTGTTCACAGACCGTCACCATGAGCGGGTAACCCCAGTCAGGCTCGTCTAAGCACTACAGTACCGAAGGATCACAAGGGGAATCCCCGGCAAGATGACACTCGCCAATGCGTTCAATCGAGTCGTAACAATCCCGCGAGTAGCTGTCGCTCTACTACTCCTCATTGGCCTGGTCCTGTTCCGCGACTCCCTCGACCCTACAGCGTACTACCATCCGAAGCCCCTCGCTCCGCCAACACCGCCAATCCGGACTAGCGATGCCTTAAGTCCAAATGCCACTATCGCTACAGCACCATCCCTTCATGCCTCCACCTGCCTTACCGCCCCCGGCGCGCCTGAAGTCCTCATCCTCCTCAAAACCGGTGCCACGGAACTCTACTCTAAGCTTCCCACCCACCTTTTGACGCTCTTCAAATGCACACCGCACTACATGCTTTTCTCCGACCTCGAGCAAACCTACTCCGGCTTCCCGATCCACGACGCCCTAGCCCCTGTCAGCCAGGACGTTCGCGACCACCACGAAGACTTCGAGCTGTATAGAAAACTGCTCCAGTATCAGCGGGAGGGGCAGGATGTCGGGCTACTGCGGGGAGACACAGGCTGGAATCTGGATAAATGGAAGTTCCTACCCATGCTCTTTCGGAGTTTCGAGGAAGCTCCAGAGGAGATCGAGTGGTTCGTTATGATTGAGGCAGACACCAGTGTCAGCTGGAACAACCTGCTTCTCTGGCTGGGCACCATGAAGGGAGCCACGAAGCCTTATTATCTCGGCGCCCAGAATGTCATTGGCGATACGACGTTCGCGCACGGCGGTAGCGGCGTGATCATTTCCCGGCAAGCAGCGCGACAACTAAAGGCTGTGCGCGAGAAGGAAGGCAAAGAAGCCTACGACAAGCGCTGGGAATCTCTCACAGCCGAGTCCTGCTGCGGCGACGAGATCATCGCTCGCGCACTGCTCGAGGCGAACGTCCCGTTGACGCCCACTTGGCCTGTCATCCAAGGTGAGACGGTAGCGACGCTGGACTGGACTGCTAGCCACTGGTGTTCTGTGGCTATAACATGGCATCACGTCGCGCCTATCGAGCTGGACGCACTGTGGCAGTTCCAGACACAATGGGTTGATGAGCACGGCTGGAAAACGCCGTATCTCTATCGAGACGTGTACGAGCACTTCATCGACCGCCACGTGTCTGTCAACCGCAGCAGCTGGAACAATCTCAGCCAGGACAGGAAGTTCATCACGCCTCACTTGGCTGAGGGGCTAGACGAGGATCTCACAATCATGTCCGACTGGGAGCAGCGCAGCGTTGAGTCGGAGGACGCCTGCGCGGCAGCTTGTGGTAATATGCGAGATTGGGGGTGCTTGCAGTGGATGTTCTCACCTGGTCGCTGCTATGTGGGCAGAGTCATGCGCTTTGGGAAGAGCGATGAGAGGGAAGATGAGCACTGGACTTCTGGGTGGATGGGGGACAGGATTACGGAGTTCAAGCAAGAGTTTGAGCACTGCAAACCGAAATGGAAGGGGGTTGGGGGCTGACCAAATGAGGAAGCCTTGGGTCGGGCTGAGTTGGGCGGGATATTCATAAGACGCATACTCCAAGTGCTGGAAGCGTATCGATATTTGATTCGGCGTTCTTTGGACGGGTCAAACCGGGCGCGGGAAATCCCCATCCACGGACAATGGGAAGAAGAGTATACATGTCGCTTGATCATAGATGTCTGTACACTGTCTGTATGGTTTTATAGCTTTGCTGCCTCCTTGACCGTCCCGATCTTGAGTTTCGGTGAGTACTTCTTCAGCACTGATTCGTTGTGGTACTGTATCTCTAGTCAGCGCGTGCTCTCGCCAGTCTGCTGCTTCTCAAATAGAGCTCTTCCCCTCGAATTCCTTCTCGCTTCCACATCTCATCCCACAATGAGCCCTCTTCCCGTCACCTCTCTTTCCTATGACTATCACAGCACACCGCCCTCTTTCCCCGTCCCCTCCCACACATCCCACCTCCCCTCATCCCTTCCACTACCCACGCATTCCTCCTCCCCGTCACCTCAACTCAGGAAGAGCAGACTTACCTTCCAGAACTGCTTACTCGCATCCTTCCCTCCCACTCTCTTCAAGATCTTCGCTCCACCAGGATGTTCATCCACAAACCCAGACATCTCATAAACGTCGTTATCGATAATGATATGCAGGCCCTTCTCCACAGTGTTGTGTGCCGCTACGTCGGCAGTGGTGAATTGTTTGGACATTGTGTGTGGTGTACGATGGGATGGGGTGAGTGGGAAAGTTCGGACTGGTTGCAGGAGGGGTCCGAGGGTCGGAAGAGGGGCGGGGACGAGGGCGTCGGAGGTCAGTGGAGCGGTGGGGATCTGGTGCAGGCAGAATGTATGTGGGAATAAGATGTTTCGCGATTGGGAGTTGACGCAATGGGCGACGAAAGATGCCGAGGTCAATCGAGCGAGTGGCTGAGTGCCGGATTGTGCTGACTGTGCACATGATCACGATTACAAGCAAGCCTGGTGTCGCGCTTGTGTAAACGGTAGTAGTAGGGTCTTAAATTTAGCGAGAGTGCGAGTGTAGAGTACTGCGCGTGATTTGCGCAATATTAGGCATGACCATCAAGTCCCTCCAGCACCAAGACCTTATCGCCTCGCCTTCACCATCCACATCCGACGCCTACCAGATCAGGCACCCGGAGGACTTGCTCCCCCAGCCAAGAAGTCCAGCTTCCCAATCTGCACCCCCTCCTTCCTCAGCAAGGCATACGCCATACCCTCATGAAAGTAGAAGTTCGGCAGCGCAAATTGTTGCAGCAAGCCCAGCCCCGTAGTCTTGAAGTCACCGAGCCTCCGCTTCATCACAACCTCAACGCCCTCCTTGCCCTCAAACTCCTCGGGCTTGACATCATCAAACAACGCGAGAGTTCTGTCTATACGGGCGTAGAGCTCGGCGAAGGTTTGCTCGTTGTCTTCCATAACGACGGGCTCGCGGCCGGCGAGGCGGACAAGGACGCCCTTGGCAGTGTCGGAGCAGGAGCGGATTTGGAAGAGTAGGGGATGCATGTCTGGGGCTAGACGGGCTTGGAGTAGCTGCTCTGGTGGGATCGAGTGTTCCGCAGCGTAGGCTTCGCCTTTCTGGAGGATGTGTTTCAGGGACTTGAGGCCTTGCGTAAGG
The DNA here is from genome assembly GCA_036872775.1 of Oleoguttula sp. CCFEE 5521. NCBI lineage: Eukaryota > Fungi > Ascomycota > Dothideomycetes > Mycosphaerellales > Teratosphaeriaceae > Oleoguttula > Oleoguttula sp. CCFEE 5521. The sequence goes on along the minus strand of JAVRRP010000271.1, from coordinate 16,785 downwards.
AGCGGGACGCCTGGCGTGGGAGCACTGTCAGTGCTGTTACTGTGGTTCCTTACAAAACATGACTTGCTCACTGTGACAGTGTTAGCTAAGGACCCAATGGCTACAATGCGGCAGTCGCACCTCATGTCATATAGAGGGGCCATGTCTGATTAGGTCTGGAAGTCGTTATTGGCGGAGGAGGCAAGGCTGGTGTTCGAAACGCTCAATCCATTGCCCAGGGGCCAGAGCCAGCATATGTACTGATTCGTATTCGTAAGACACCGCTGTTTGGGTGACTAATGCACGGCGCGAAGTTCACCCATGTCAGGCCATGCCAACTTTATGCACGGGACAGCGCCTGCCGAGATGTGCGTGCCTGAGGCAAAAAAGATCGAGTCGTACGAGGTGTGCTCGAAAGCGACGAGACGTAGTATTGTGAATGCGAAGCAGTGTAGTCCAGGCTCCATGCCAGAGTAAAGACGGCCGGATGTCACGCCGGAGACCACCCAGACTGCAGAGTAGCAATCATGTGTGAGAATGGCATCGATCTGTCCCGGACAGTAGATGGCTTGTCTTCGCAGGGCAGGCGTCCAATCACAAGTGAATACTCAGGAAGAGGTATTCAGGCCTACTCCAGCTTGTCCAGATGCTCAAGCCTGGTAAGCACGACCTGCTTGCTCGTCTCCTGGATCTCACCAGCGAGGAACACCTCGTCCAGTATAGCGTAGACCTAGCGACATGTTAGCCTTGCTCCTTCAATCCAATTCCTTCGACATCCGCCTTGATTGCGGTGTCGCTGCCAGTAACACATACCTTGTAGAAATTGAACACCAAGTCCAACTCACAAACATTCCCAAAAAAGCTATCCAGCACCTCAACAAAGAAGTGTATCCCCTCAAGCGTAGCCAACTCATTATCCCCTACCTCCACGCACGCGCAAAAGAACAGTCCCGCATATCGCCTGTACACAATCTTGCTCGACCCGCGGAACTCGACAAAGTTGGACTGGTGTTTCTGGTCGCGCGGTGCGACGAGCCGGTGGATCTCGCCCTTGAGGCGGATCTTTTCGTCGTCGTTGTAGGGACTGTACCATTTGGCTAGGCGGGTCTTTCCTCTGTGGGGAGTGTTAGGGAAGGGTGGGTAGGGGAAGGAATGGAAAGAGGGACGGACTGGCGGTTCTGGATGAGGATGAAGGAGAGGACCATGACGGGCGAGAATCACGAGAGGTCTGTTGTGGAGAGAGTCGCAGCGCGCGGAAGAGGTAAATCGGTCGACAGAGTGAGGTTGCTACTGCTAATGCGAAGGTTCGCATTGGTTATTGCGTGATGAATACATGGGCGGAGTTAGCTCGGATATAAGCACCGTCTTCCAGTGCAAGGCAAACGGTACGATGTGATAATGTGCTGCGAGCATGAACTCAGGAGAGGGCATCATGATAACGGCCATTGTAGCTATTCAAATCTCCCTACCCTCGGCATCAAGCAACCGTAACCTCCCATTCCAGTTCTCGATCCTCTCGTCCAACCTCACATGGTCTAGATTCCACCCACCCCTTCCATCACCAAGCTCAGCCTCCAATACCCTCCCATCATCCACCAACCTGACATGCCCGGCCGAAGGTCTGAAGTTCCCGCCCTTCGCCCAGTGGAAATATCCATTCGTGTTAGTCAAGCAATCGTTCAGATCAATCTCACCGTCGCGATGATGCCCATTCGCATCCGCGCACACAGCCACCAAAACCCTCTCGTCGTGCTCTAGTCTGGCATGTCGTGAGCTTTCCGAATAGTTGCCCAGCATCACCACGCCGTGCTTACCGGAGTCCGAAGACGAAGAGCTGGATGACGAGCTCGAACTGGAAGATCCGCGACGCGAGCGAGGCTTCTTGTGCTTCTTCCCTTCTTTGTAAGGTTTACCCTCCTTGTACTTATCCTTCTTCTTCTTGTCCTTGACTTTGTCTTCCAGCATGCTACCAGCTACAGCGCCGCCAATAGTGCCTAAGAATCCGTGATTGACTTGGTGGCCTGCGAAGCCGCCGGCTGCACCGCCAGCCAGGGCACCCATGAGACCGCGGTCTTGTTCCTGACCTGGTGCGCCGTAGGGTGCGGGTTGTCCGTAGGTAGCTTGACCGTACGGCGCGGGTGGCTGGCCATATGGCGCAGGCTGCTGCCCGTAGGCTGATGCGTGGGGCTGATCGAATTGTGACTTGAAGGCTTCTACTTCGGGCCCACCCTGTGGTGGGTACCCACCGTAGCTCTGATTGTGTTGCTGTGGCGGAGGATACGAAGATGGCGGGTAGCCGCCATACTGTTGTGGGGGAGGGCCTTGGTGATACTGGTCACCTCCATAGCTTTGCTGCGGTGGGGGGCCGCTCTGGGGATACTGCTGATACGGCTGATCGTTCTGGCCTTGGTATGACTGCGGGCCGCCATGTTCGCTGCCATAGTGAGGCTGCTGGTATCCCGGCGGTGGTGACTGGTAGCTCGGCTGTCCACCGTACTGTCCGCCTTGAGGCGGGCCTTGTTGACCATAGTAGTCTGAGCTAGCTCCCTGATCATAGCCATAGTCGCCTTGCGGCTGACCTTGAGGCGGGTAGCGGGTCATGATGGCGATGTAGAGCTGGCTTCAGTGTAAGACCGTGAGTCAGGAGGGGGACTGGAGAAAGATGAAATGAGTGCGAGCGAGATATTAGTGTATCATTTGCGATAATCTACCTGCATTGCGAATCGAGCTGGAAAGCTCGCACAGCTGGCCTTCACAGCCACACTGTACCTTGCTGTGTTTCGGTTGTCGCTCAGCCATTGGACGACATGCACTCAGCCGCACGCAGGCAACCACAATACCTCTTCGGAGACCGGCATGCGCCATTGCAGAGTTACGCTGATCTTGCAACACCACCAAGACGGCGACAAGATTCTTTGTTGCTTCGCGAGTGCTGAGCAGAGCAAAGGCATTCGAGCAGAGCCAAAGAGACGGCTCCGGAATTGCCCAAAGCGTCTTGCCGACTTCACTTCTTTGTCCCCACTCATCAGTGCCCTTTTGGTCCTTTGGTTCCGCTCAAGCCCTCGACTCGTAGGGATGCAATCATCCGCTGAAACTTCTGGGTGCGGGTCTCGGTCTGCCTCCATCCTGTCTTCTGCCTCCAGCCCACGTATCGGAGTGTGAGCGCTCCCAATTGCTGCCATGGAGACAAAAATCTGCAGTGATAAGAGGTGATCTGGTACCAGGTGAAGTACCAGTACGGCCCCACCAGATTATGCTCGCCAACGAGGTCAAGCGCCCACTTGATGTGCTCGATGGCATGGAAGCCGATCGAGTACGGTGGTCTCGCGTTCCTCCTCTGCGCCTCCTGTGCCTGGGTGTCGAATGCCGCCATCGACCTCATGTCTTCCCAGCGCTTCGGCCGTAGTCCTGCGGGGATATACATCGAAATATTCAGCTCGTGGCAACGCTCGAAGACAGCCCAATCGCGAAGTGACTTGAGCTCATTGAGCATCTCTTCCTCTTTGCCGGCCAGCTTGCTCAAGGCGTCTGAGAACTCCAGCTGTACGGAAAACCGGATGCAGCCATCCTTGAGACTCTGGACATCCTCATTGTCACTGCTCAGACGACCCTTGATCGCGGTCCAGACTTTCGGTGGCATTCTCTCGAAGAATTTGAGGATCTCGGTGAAATCCAGATCTGGGACCATGAAGACCAGTCCGTGAGCGTGGATCGCCAGGTATCTCCAAAGAGACTGCTGATACTCGCTAGCGGTCTTGCGAGATACTGACTGGAGACTGCTCCCGGATCTGAACGGTCGAGACCCGTATCTGCGCTTCCTGACCACACGCATGTAGCCAAGGGGCCTCTCAGACGCGACTACGCAGTCGATGATCTGCTCGCGGAGCTCTGCGATCGCCCAGGCCTCCATGGCCGCCGTCGAGGGCAATGTGACAGGCCTGTCTCGGTGCAACGCGAGAGTTCGACGAAACTTCATCGCTTCAGAGCCGAGGAGTGATAAGTTTAGGTATTTGCTGACTTTGATGAACTCCCGCTATTTCGAGACCCCAAAGGACTTGTGCTGTGATCGTTCGTGCCGCGAGAGTCCTAGTACGACTACTCGAATGATGAGAGGCAGCTTTCAAAGCGCTAGCGCCACGTAGCGCGGTTCTCGAGGGTACTTCAATGGATCGCTGGGTACTGCTGCGCAGCTGACGAGTGCTAAAGCAAGGAGCTCCTAATATGGAGAGATCGTCTTCAGAGTTGTGGAGAAGCGAGAGTTGGTAGTGGTGAATCGACTTCCGACAGCTACACCGTAGGGTGTCGAGTGGGAGAACAAAGAGCAAGTCCGGTGCCAAGAGGTGAACCGATTCGCGTATGCCTTCTCGGTGCTCACTACACTTCAACAGTCACTTGGTGCGTGCTTGCGGATCGCTACATTCGCGTGAAGCACGCGCTAGCCTGTTCTGTTTGGCCTGTACTGAGTCCTATCTGCTGAACTTCCTACAGCGGGTTCGACCGATCACTGGAGCGCTTCGACTCAATCGGGTCCTTCTATGCACGTGCCTCCGCGGTGTCTGCAATGCTCCCTTGACATGATCTCAACATGCATCGACGTTGGAGTCGTAGCGCTGACTCTTACGCCGCTGGACGGTACCTACATCCCATGTAAACGCGTGCAAGCAATCGACTACGAGTAAATACCGAACGGTGGTCCACTTCCCTCCCTTACTCGTACTGTCGTTTGCTTGGTCTGCTGGATGACACTACGGCGATTGCTAGGACGTCCGCTTCCCCAAAACCTGAATGTCTCGCTACATATCGAGGGGACTCATTGCGTTGGCATACATCGAGTACTCAGGCGCCGCGAGATGCTGGTAGCAGTGCCTTTGAGAGGCATGGATGCGTTGGGAGACATGTACTACAAATCCATGATCTCGACGAGATGCAATGAGATTCGGATGGTAAATGCAGCGTATTGGATAGCAACGTGCGCACATCAGAATTCCGGGAGAGCAGAGGTAACACCAAGCTTGACTTCGACTCTCGACTTTACGATCCGCGCCTTTCAGCATCGCCGTGCCCGCAGATAGCCTTCGCAGTCGCCCAGACCCTCTGACCGAGCGTTCGCCTGCACCAAGTAGCCACCTCGTGCTAGCAGCAGATCTCACTATCACCACCCACCCGCCTTTCCTGCACCCTGAGGCATCGGCCTCGAACCCTGCTAGCCCGCCTCCACACTCAACTACCTTTCTCTCCAATCCTCCCAGGAGTCTGGGATGTCCTCGACGAACAGTGCCGCATCCTGCGTAAGGTCAGCTTAAGTCGCTTCCGAAAACGCAACATCGGAGATTAAGACTTATTGCAAACATATTTTCCACAACTCAAACTCGAACATCTCCGGGGCTTCCTACACAGTCCAGCGCACATCCCTCCTGCGCTGCTCATGCGCCGATGCATATTCTGCTCCCTCAAGATGGTCGTAAGGTGACGGCGTGCTCGCCCACATGAGCTTCTGCAAAATTGCAAAGCTGTTACTGCTGGAAGACTCGGCGCGACCCATCTGAGTGCAGGTGTAATCCACCCAGAGGCCGCTGGTTCCGCTGACAGTGATCAGCCACGTTCCCAGACACCATGTGTACTTTCTCAGTTGTCTCACATTGTCGGTGTGCACGAAGCGTTGCGTGAACTGAAGTTCGGCTTGGGCCTTCGATTCCTCTATGGCTTGCTTGCGCTGCTTGCTTTGGGTTGCAATAGTCTTGAGGGTGGCAGAGGGGAGTAGTCTCAGGAATTTGGAGATGCGAGCAAATTCGAGATCGGTGACCTTGAAGTGCAGAGTGCTGTTGGGATTGACGAGTGCCTTGAAGAGTGCGCCGCAGCATTGATCAGCTGTGGCGCGAGAGACCAGGACCAGACTCGACGGGGATATGAATGGGTAGCGGTGATCGGTGATCTTGTCTTTCAGTGTGATGTCCTTTTGATGATCGGTGACGCACTGGATGATTTGCGACTGGAGCTCGCCAATATTCCACACTCTGGCCGCGGTTGATTGGGGTGATGCTGCCGCCGCAGGCATGGTGGAATGCGGGAGTCTAGATGCAAGTGCTGACTGTGGTAGCCGACCGGTGTAAACAGTGGCCGGATCACTTGGTGTTCATGTGCAACCGAGGGATGGTCGGAAGTTTCGTCGGAAGCGTTGTGAGTATCGAGTATCAGTTGCTACGTAGTCAATGAAGGAGCGCCCGAGTCACGTGCTAGCCAATCGTTCTTCAGTAATGACGAGAGCACGAGATAGCATGTGAAACGCCTCGTGTGTCAGTGGACATTGTTAGCGAGCAGTTCGAGTTATGCAACAATCAGCGTGAGAAGTTCATACTCAGAAGAGAAGGAGAGGCACAGTAATTGAAGTAGACCTCTTACAAGCCCCCATCATCGCATTCTCCTACTGCCAACCAAGCCTTTCACGACCCCGTTCCGTCCATCCACGCCGCAGGCGCAACTAGAGTGCACTGCACTCTCCATTGCCGATGACAGCGCCCCGTACCACATCCCCGCATGGGCATACAGTCATTTGCAGCCTGCTCGATCTCCGCTTTCAACTTCTCAACCACAGCCTTACGAGTGTGTCCCCCAAGATCGCAACGCTCCATCTCTACAGCTTCGTAGTGCTCCTTCTCATTGAGCGCAAGGTGAACAGGAGCTGGAGTCTTCCACTCGAACATCGCCAGAACATCCTTCATGCAGTTTGCCATCCCCCATTTCGCAAACATGCCGCACTTGTAGTGCATCCAGAAAACCGGCACACTCTGCACATAATGCTCCCATTCCCACATGGCTTTCGTCGTTGCGGAGTCCAGCGGCTGCCTCGCAGCGCAGCGGTGCAGAAACTTTACGGTGAAATGAAGCTCGATGCTGAGCTCGGGAGAGCTTCGGTCACTTGGTAACGCGCCATTTCCTTGTTGACCCAGAAGCCGGCCAAGCTGCGTGGAGGAGATGGACTTGAAGAAGTTGGTGACTGGGTCGAAGTCGAGGTCGAGCACGGTCAGCACCAGAGAGCTTTCGGGAAGGAGAAGGCGGCTGAGAAGTGCCTCGTCGTAGCGGTGGCAGTGTCGCGGGACACGGGCCTCATGCTGTAGTCGGGGACTTCGGAAGTCCAGTCCGTAGTAAGGTTACATCTGAATTCGAATCGGTAGCAGTCGCTGGTGCCATGTTGCATGATGATTTCGCGGAGCTCGGGTATATCCCAGACTTTGTTGGCAGCCGACCGCGTGCATGTACCTGCAGTGGCCATGACTGGGTGCTTTTCAACGCCGAGGCTTGAAAGGAATGATCGAGAGATAGGGATTTTGTCGGATGTGTGTTATTGATGCAAGTATATACGCCGAGCTGGGAACGACTAGCGCAGGGGCACGTGCACTTAGCGAACGAGGTGAAGTGAATGTTTGTTAGTGAATGCATGAACCGTGACGTATGCACCGGTTTGGACACTTAGTAACAGTTCACTCACAAAGCCAGCGCACAGCAGCACCAGGTTCAGGTCCGGGTCGACAGCAGCAGGCTTAATCCGCAACTAGTCGGCTTAGACCCTCATAGAGCAGCAGCAGCAAATATGTGTGCACGGATCAGAGGCGGTCCCAAAACGTGACCCTGTATGCTTTTTTAGCAGTGTCGTAGCCACGTAATGCCCACAGAGCCAATCATCACTTTTGACTTGGAAGTGCTCGCTAGCAAGGTAAGTCGGCAGGACATGGCTTCCACTTGGGCCCAGGCCACTACCTAGGCCAAGACCAGCTTCTTGCTCCATTGCGGCTGGGTTGAATTCGTCTTTCTGACCCTCAAATAACGCTCCGTGTCGCCGCACCGGGCATTCTCACACCTCACTCCTCTTCCTCCCCTTCTCAGCCAGCGATTCCCTCCTGAGTCTCGCCCGCTCAATCCCCTCCTCAACTCTGCCCTTCCTCCAAGAGCATCCCTCAGCAAAGTCGCACATCCGGCACTTGAAAGCGTCCTCGATCTCAACGCCCCTCGTAGGCCTCTCGCCTCGCCACCAATGCATTGCGTCTGCGAGGTAGGGCTCGATGATCTCTGTCTGATATGTGAATGAGCGTTTGCCAATGAGAGCGCCAGTGGAGCGGAGTCGGTATTCGGCTGCCATGAGCGGGGAGAACGGGGAGAGTTGTTTCGGCTGAGAGGCTTCCGGTATGGTGCGGGCGAACTCCTCGATCATGAAACTCCACAATGAGGTCAGAGAGTTGTGCGCCAATAGCTCAGACATGGAGTCCTGGCTGCTCTCGAACAGTGCCTCGCCTTCATCTGCTGAGGAGACGTTGTCGGGCATGTTGAAGTCCAGCTGGCTGATCTCGGCGATGAAAGTATCGCTGAACATCGCTTCCGAATTCAGTCTGTAGCGAGCAAATACAGTTGCAGCGGATACCTCGTTTCGGGAGAGTGATGTGAGCAGGCGGTGGTAGAGCATTAGCTGGATCTGGACCGGTTTCGAGGGACTGCCTATGCCTGGCAGAGCAGTAGATTGACGCGTCTTCACGTCCTTGATGTAGAATGTCCTCGGCGGAGGATGGAGGGTACCGAGCCAAGACGAATCGCCACCAGGTGTAGCACCGTTCTGCGAAGAGGTTAGGAAGCTCGATAGAGTCTGCTGGTTCGCCTCCAACGGCTTTGTCTTCGTCTTGCCAGCGCTCAGTATCTTCTCCTCCGCCTCCTCGTCTGGACAAGTCGTGCCAACCTCATCCACAATCCCATTCACCAACTCACCCTCCACAAACCCCCAAACCTCCAGCTCCCTCGTCATACCAGTAGCCCTCAGCGTTCGCAGTCCCTGTATCACATTCCAAATGCGCAGCCCAAAAGCATCTTCCCTGGTCTTGACCTCTACCTGCACTTCTCGATGCACCTGCTCTTCCAGCACCTTGTGCAAGGAGCTGCCTTTCCGCATAGCAGGCGTCTTCTTTACACGACCGTACCGGGAGAGGGAGTACCAGTACTGCTGCTCGCACCAGGCTGGCGAGACGAAGTCCGTCACGGACAGAGGCTTCTTCGGCGTCGTTCGAAACCGAGCCAAGGGTGATCGCGGGTCATCGCCAGGCTGTTCGGATGCTACATCTTCCCCTTCCTTAGCTGTAGACGCTTCCGGATCAGCTAGTCGCGTCGCTGTGAGACGCTGAATGTCAGTCACCTGTCAGCTTATCATACATTCGCGTAGTATAGCAAGACTAACGCGAGAATGCGACGCGATTGCGCTCGTCGTATTCGATCTCGACTGAAGCCTCGCGCTTGAGACCATACATCGGCGTCCCGGTCGTGCTGTCCCCCACCACCTCGTCAAGCCGTGTGCGTTGGAAGCGAACGCTCCGCCGCACTGTGGAAGGCGCATCTTGCAGGACGGGGTCTTCGATGCTTACAAGCACCGTATCGGAGAGAGGCTGCGACTCGGCGCCAGAGAGGAGGGAGGCGACGGCGGAGTCGTCGATGTCGGAGCCATAATCGCTCTCTGGGGCGACTACGGGAAGGCTAGGGCAGTCGACAGGCGACTCGAGCATCGCCATGGTGCCATGCCGCGATGGGGAAGGCGATGGCGATGTGCGCAGGGGAAGGTCAGGTCATTGTATCGCGTGTGAGGTACGATGTCACGTGAAGGCCATAGCATTAAGTCTACTCTAAGAGACAATTAATGATTTCTCGTGTTGAGAATATAAATCGTGGCTAGATTGTGCAGAATATCTTGCAGACCTCGCCTGCAGAGCTGGAGCGTCGACGATGCTCCATGATCTCTTCACTGGCGCCTTTTGTTCCTCTCTAAAGACCACCAAGATACCTTGACACCTATCTTCGTGGCTCGGCTACCGTTCTCCCTGCTCGCACGCTGCTTCCACTATAATCATCCACCAGGGTTGAGGATCTTCTCTTTCACCTCGGCTTCATCCGAGCTTGCAATATGACGAGCGATGGTGATCTCCTCGCCTCTGCTACCTTACTGGCCTTCGATTCTTCGGCAGTCGTTGAACAGCTACTAAAGATCGAGTTCATGAACCGCATGACGATGGCACTCCCATTTCCATGAGGTGCGTAATGTCCCCTTGCGCCTCGCCGATCGGTCGGGAGCGCAGACGCTGTGCCCTTGCGAAAATGGCATCCGTGCGGAGTCCTTTCAATCCGGTTGCGTGTCGCAAGGTTGAATCCTGTGACTTGTCTGCACGCTCCGCCAGGTGCTTCAGCCTAAGCCAATACCCTTCGAAGTCCAAGCCATGACATGCGTCCGCGGCTGGTCCTGATCGAATGCTCAATCGCAACTTCGGGCTTCAGATGAGCAGCATGGCTGTGTTTCGCGAGAGCCCGGCCGCATGAAGTTCAATGCAAGCTGCGTCTTAAAGCAGCCGATCCCGTTTGCTGTACCTTCCACTGCGCCTCAAGCATCACCTCACGTCTTCTGCCCCTTCTTCACCGTCACACTTCCCTTCCCAGCGCCCCTCACCTCCACAGTCTTCTGTCCCTTCCCCTCAGCATTCTTATTCAACCAGCTCAAATAAGTCTGCCACCCCACCGCAATCCCTCCCGCAAAAACATTCCGGTACTGCGGCGGCACAAACGTAAAGCTGAAAGCCGTCACAGCCGGCCAGACCTTCCAGCTATTCCGCCAGCTCACCGGCACAGTCTCGATGACCCTCTCTTTAGCCTCTTGAAGTGTGCTACCGGAGAGCAGCGATTGCATGCCGAAGAAGTAGGTGTTGAAGATTGGCGTGAAGAAGGTTTGGTTGATGAGGATCTTGACGGCAAGGGAAGCGAGATGGCTGCTGTAGTTGAAGTTCTGGCCTAAGAACATGAACCATTTGTAGCTGGGAATAGAGCTCAAGCCACCGATGAGCAGTGCTCTGAGTCCTCTTGCTGGCTCGTAACTGGCTTCCTTGAACCCACTGGAGAAGACTGCTTGGGCGGAGAGGTCGCCGAGGAAGTAGATCGTCAAGCTTGACTCGAACTGCGTGAGCAAGGGAGAGCGCTGTTGCATGCGACCGTAGGCGCGGAAGGGAGGCATGAGGGGTTCAATCCAGGACCAGGCTGGGCCGGGGATTGTCCATGTTTTGGGGCCTGGGGTGGTGGAGGCCGTCGAGAGGTTTCGGGCTGGAGTCGCAGGTTTCGGCGCGGAAGGAGGCTTTGTCGATTCATGGCGGCGGAGCTGGCGGGAGAGGTTGCGGTGGACGGTAGCATGGAGGTTCCGGAGGGTTCGGTGGGTGGTGAAGGTGGAAGTGCTCATCTTTGGCGATGTTTGGGAGACTCGCTGAGGAAGCGGTGTTGGAGCTATGGTATCATGATTGTTGCGCGTGGGCAAGCTGGTACACACGCGTGCGGTGAAATAGTAATACGCATACGCGACAATGAGAAGGGAAAAGGGAGCTCATTACAACGGTGTTGAGACAATTGTTCGGCTGATTTTGGCCGTTGCGCAACATGCCGCGTCAGGGTCCAGGGCGCCATGCTGGCGGGCTCGGAAATATGCAGGCTGTATGCGTAGGGCTGTCAAGTCAGGTACAGAAGAATGAAATCGTATTGTGATATTTGTGAACATTCCTATTCACAAACTCGCCTCGGAAATGCGCTGCTCATGAGTAACAGGGTGGTACAGACGTACCTGCTTGGGGATCTTGATGTGTCGCACTCGAAACATGTGGCTCCGTACCTACAATCTGAAGGATCCAGACCTTCCGCCTTTCGGCCACCGCAAGAACGAGCATGTTAGTGACCGTGATGCAGCATACTCAGCCAGTCCATTGGCCAAGGCTCGCAGTGCCAGCCCTTGTCCGCGAGCTCCCAAGTGCGCCGTAGCAATATCGATCAGAGCCAGAATGTGGCGAAGCCGTCTCGTGCACTGTGGACTCTTCCTCCTCGTGCGATTCTTCAATGCTTCTGCGTCGCGGTCTGTCGGTGAGTATAGGTGGAGATCAGCATAGCCAGTGGTCGACCATTCGTTGGTGCTAAATACTGGGCCCGAGGAAGATCACTGCGAGCTGTCAACGACTGCGAGGGTTTGCATGGAGGTGCTGGTGCTCCATCGGCCGACAGCGGTGAGGGAAGGAATTTGCGAATACGTTGTAGTGTTCTGCGACTGTGGACGTATCGGGGATGAGTCTGGCAACTGCCCATGAAAACTGCGAGGGGAGGTGACGACAGCAGGCAGAAAGCATATTGCGCCCGGCCGCTCGACCAACGCGACGGCGAGAGATGCAAGACAACACGCGAGACGAACACAACACGACGATGAGATGACACAAGTAGTTGGGTTTTGTAAGTGTTCATTGCATCACTGTCATTATGATACAACCCCTTCATCTGTGCCCATCTGCCACCATGATGCACCTCTGTGATATCTCTCCGAACCCCGTGATCACCCCTGATCAGAAACCCAATAACCCAAACGCCATACTGAGAGGTCATGTCATGTCTGCCCACTGCCCATCACCCAGCCCAAGCCGGAGAGGTCGAAGTGTAGCCCATGATCATGATGTGTGTTGTGATGTGAAGAAGAGGAGCGCGGTCACCATCTAGGTGCGCTCACCGCGGAGGCGGCGGGCGAGCTGGATGTCCTTGCTCTGAATGGTGACACGCTTGGCGTGGATGGCGCACAGGTTGGTGTCCTCGAAGAGGGAGACGAGGTAAGCCTCGACGGACTCTTGGAGAGCGCCGATGGCGGAGGACTGGAAGCGGAGATCGGACTTGAAGTCTTGAGCGATCTCACGGACGAGACGCTGGAAGGGGAGCTTGCGGATGAGGAGCTCAGTGGACTTCTGGTAGCGACGGATCTCACGGAGAGCGACCGTTCCTGATGTTGTTGTCAGTATAATGTGAAGTTGTAGATGAGTTGCAGTGATGACAAACCTGGCTTGTACCTGTGAGGCTTCTTGACACCACCGGTAGATGGTGCGGACTTGCGGGCAGCCTTCGCAGCGAGCTGCTTACGGGGAGCCTTGCCACCAGTGGACTTGCCTATGAAGGATGTCAGTATTTTGTAGTGAGGTGATGTGAGTGCCATGCAATGAAGTCAAAGCTACTTGCAGACGCTGTGGCGAAGGCAAGCAACACTCCAACATTGCGACGGCGGTGACATGATGGTGGCGTTGACTTACGGGCGGTCTGCTTGGTGCGTGCCATTGCAGTGGTTGATGAGCGTGATGAAGTTGTTGGTGTGTTGGTTGATGAAGACGGATGGTGGAGATATCGGATGTCGTATGTGGTGGAGTGGAGGAGAGAAGTGGAAGTGACAAGAAATATACAGCGCGGGGGCACTGCAGAATCACGCTCAGAATCAAACGTCTGGAAAGCGACACTCACAAGGCAGCGGTGTGCGTGGCCGCTTTGTGATCCGTGCTTGCATTTGATCCAGCAATGTTGTGATCTTGGCAGCACGCGCCAGAAGGTGCGCGCTCCGAACAGGCTTAGCGCGCTTTTGGATCACACCTGCAAAGATCAAACGCGCAGTGCCGCCCTCCGATGCTGCCTGTACTTATTCCCCGCGCCTCGCATCTACACCACCACTCTTACTCACCATCCACCACCGCATATCCATACCGGCTTTCATCACCATCAAGCCTCATCAACAACAACACTCTTCCATCAACACCCCCCCCTCACACACATCAACATGACTGGACGTGAGTATCCACTCCACTCCGCTGTCTCACAGCACCTCACTATCACCACAACATACTGACATTGCATTCACAGGCGGCAAAGGTGGCAAGGGTCTAGGCAAGGGCGGAGCCAAGCGTCACCGCAAGATCTTGCGCGACAACATCCAGGGTATCACCAAGCCCGCGATCCGTCGTCTCGCACGTCGTGGCGGTGTCAAGCGTATCTCAGCCAGTAAGACTTCGCCTTCCTCGATCATCTCCACCAACATCCACTAACATCATTACCAGTGATCTACGAGGAGACCCGTGGTGTTCTCAAGACCTTCCTCGAGGGTGTCATCCGCGATGCAGTCACCTACACCGAGCACGCCAAGCGCAAGACCGTCACCTCCCTCGATGTCGTCTACGCACTCAAGCGTCAAGGCCGCACTCTGTACGGTTTCGGTGGTTAGACGCCTGCACCACATCCTCCTCGGTGCTTCTTCCTCTTTACGACTACACAACAACATCAGATATCCATCGGCATGGTGCAAACAGCGCGGTGGGCAGCGGCTGTGATGGATGGCGCGATATGGGGTTTTCATGGGTTATGGGCCTACGGGCAGCTGCGGGTTTGACGTGAGCGGTGTAGATTATGCTCTGCTACTGGGGTGGAGAGTGTAGGCAATGAAATGAAGAACATCAACCCAATTCTGCCGTGCCTCTTGTTCTCTTCGCACTGATATCTTCCCTTGCGTCGCGTCGACTGTACTGGCTGCCTTGTTGACATTGCGCCAGCTGCACTGACCACCGCGTTCTGGTCGACTTCGCCGTCTCGAGTCCACTGCTGTCCCCAGCACCAGCTCGCCGTCCTGCGCTGGACATCGAGCGCTGCCAGCCTTGCCGTCTCGGCTCCACAGTCCACCCGGGCTGCTCAAGCATATCTCAATCGAATGTGCTACTCACATGGACGTGTCTGGGCATGTTGCTCGCGATCAAAGCGCGCCGCCACCATCATCGCCACTCGAAGTCGGTAGGCTCATTGCATGTCAACTACCAGCACACCGTCCACGTTCGAGGGTGGGAAACGAGAGTCATGGGCTGCGAGGGCGTACTGCTCTACGGGCATATGTGGTCTTCGACATCGTGATGGACGAAGCTTGAGCGGCTAGATGTAATGAGGTAATGGGACTTGTTCGTAGCGTTGCTGTTTGTTCGAAGTACGGACTACGGCATGACACCGCGATACATCGTCGCAATGAGCTTCTTTTGGGCCCTTCTCGTTTATCCGCCATAGCTGTGATGTGCCTGCTTAGTCGTCTAGTCTTGATATCGTTGGTGTGGTGTCTGCCTCGTGGTCCCGGTCCAGCACCCTTCTCATGGGCGGTCAGCACTTCGCTGGGGAAAGGTATCGTCGGTCAAATCGCTATCGTATGAGATGCAAGTGTCTGTGAGGGTGCTCGTACGTGTAGATATGATGTGTGCTTTGCATTGTGGTATGATCGGTATCGAGATGCTGTTCGAGATGGAAGATGACTACACTCTTGCTTGAAATGCTAGTTGGTATCGTAATCTCGAGCTTCAAAACACCACAACGACGACTCTAACACATGCGCTCGGAGCATCGACCCCAAAGTAGCACAGGAATAGTCTAGAGACCTTCTCCGATCGATCTACCGAGTCAGATATTGCCATTATGTCCTGCATGGTCGAGATAACATTGTCGTCATTGTAACCCCAAGTCAAACCCCAACCACACATTCGACAGGGTTACGCACCCATATCCAATGACTCGCGTGAACAGAAACTATGAACTCCCCTCCATATTCGAGCATACGATCACTACACATTCCATCTCTTGATCGCAAGGATGACGGGCAAACGCCCGCACGATCTGGAAGATGAGGGCGATACGAAGCGAGTCCGATCGAATGATGGCTCGCCTGCACCGCCAGCTCGACAAGAAGTCAACGGCACTTCCGACGCTGCAGCAGCGAAGAAAGCAGCTGCACAGGCCAGGATCGCTGCACTGAAAGCGAAGATATCTGGTACGAATCCTTCGACAGCGCCTGCAGTATCGCGAGCTCCTGTACCCTCGCCCGTTGCGGCGGCTCTACCAACAACTGCCAGCAATGGCGCAGCTTCATCTCTGGACGCGCAACGAGCTGCGGCGAAGCGGAAGGGAGACGAGATCATGGCCGGGATCAAGGCACAGAGGAACGGTGGAGCGACAACTAGTCCTGCTGCGAATGGAGCAAGATCGCTAGCTCCGCCCAAGCCAGCCGCCGAGCCACCACCACCGAGCGAGAAGGAGTTGCGCATAGCAGAGGCGAGGCGCAAGGCAGCGGAGCTTGCCAGCCAACGTAATTCGACGCCTGCTCCGCCGCCACCTCGGCAGGAAGCTCGTGGCGCGAGGGGAGGACTGGGGATCGGACTGCATCCTTCCTTGATGGGAGATCTCGGCGTCCCCTCACGATCGAAGACGCAGGGCCCGAAGTTTAGCACGACGAAGGGGAATCAGGCACAGGCGCCTGTGAAGACCAATCCATACCTTGCTACGAGTACGGCTGAAGACGAAGCTGGCAGTACACCAGCAACACATTTCGACGATGCTATCTACGATCCAACCATATCTTCGCGGCGAGGGGGAGAGAGGAAGTCGAGAGATCTGGTCTTAACACAGAAGGGCAAATTCATCGCGCAGGCCAATGCGCTGAAACGACAGGCCGAAGTGGAGGAGATGAAGAGGCGGTATGCCTTCGAAGCGAGGAAAACGGAGATCGAGGAGGCCGGTGATAAGGCGTTCCTGGTACCTGCGCCGCCGGACGTAGAGTGGTGGGATGCTGGCATACTTGCGGAAGGTGCAACGACATACGAAGGCTGGGAGAAGTCGAACCGAGTGGAGCACGAGGGCAGTATCATCACAGCATACATCCAGCACCCGATTCTCCTCCAGCCACCACAAGAGAAGCTCGCACCGGCGCCAAAACCCATGCCCTTGACTTCCAAGGAGCAAGCGAAGCTTCGTCGACAGCGCAGAATGGCAGACATGAAAGAAGAGCAAGCCAAGGTCCGACTCGGGCTGAAAGATCCAGCTCCACCCGAAGTCAAGAAGTCAAACATGATGCGCGTACTCGGCGAGCAAGCTGTCAAAGATCCGACAGCCGTGGAAGCTCGCGTGAATGCCGAGATCGCTGCACGGAAGAACACG
>JAVRRP010000270.1:0-22148 GCA_036872775.1 Oleoguttula sp. CCFEE 5521 | reverse complement strand
CGGCCCATATCCATCTGTAGCTGGCCTCACGACGGCACTACCTCGACGACTCGAAACATCCGACACTGCCAGTTGGGACCGTACTAAATCGCGCCACTAAATTCGACTCACTCACAGACGACACCCACGCAGGTCCGGCCCACTCCACACACGCTGAACGGGCAGTCACCATCACCCATACGACCAGACGGTGTAGACGAGCATACAGCGTCTCAGCGCCCAGTACTTGTCGTTCTCCTGCTTTCTGTTTCCAAGCGTCCTAGCGTTCCTGAACATAGCACATAATGTATAACCTACAGCGGCCTGGCGCCCAACCACGCGACAACATCCACTGTTATCTTTCCGAATGTTTTCTTTTCCTTGTTTCTGATTACTAGTCTCAAGTCCACCTTTCAGTCTCAATACAACTACTAGCAACGCTTACTTCCTTCATCGACTGTCTACGCAATCTATCTGGTGCACACGATCGGCTTAGCGTCTTTAGGTCTTACTCATCCTAACCGAGCAAGGCCGACGTCGCGGGAAGCCGCGATAGGCTACGAGACTTCTAGCCTTAAGTTAGACGAATTAATTCCCTTTACGTTAAGACCTCGGTATAGAAGTATAGCTTACGGACATATAGCTATATAAAACGGCGGCTAAACATCGTAAAAGGTAGGTAGGGTACTACTAGTTAGGGGAAGGGAAGAAGGTAGTAGAGTAATAGTAAAAGAGTAAAGAGAATAAATAGCCTAAAGCCTACCTTTCTATATATATAACGATAGTCGATTACTATCTACCAAAATTCTATATAGTTATTATATAAAGGCCGATCTACTCCTTATTATATCGCCTAGTATATAGTATTACGTACTATACGTTCTCGCGGCCGATTAGTAACTAAGGTCTACTATATATAAAATATAATATTACGAATAGAGGTAATCCCGTTACGGCCAACGGCTATAGACCTTAATATACTAGTCCTAAGCTTATCCTAGCTCCTATAATCCTTTAGATTATAAGATATATAATAGTATTTATATATTTATATCGAATTTCAAATCTAGTAGAATAAAATACTACCTAAGATAACTAGTTAATATTTTAGGTTAACTCTAGTAGTAATAGCGTTTATTATAGTACGTTTAACCTTCCGCGCTAATAAGTAAATTATGTTTTATAATCTCTTATAACTAATCTACGAGCGAATACGCCCGTCTTCGCTTAAATCCTTACATAAAGTTCGCGCCTTAGTATGCTCGAGGTACCCGTATTCGCTTACCTACGTTCGTTTGTAAAGCCGTGCTTTAATACGCTATTCCTATGTAGTAACGATATTATTACTAATTTCCTATAACCTCCCGTCGTTTATTTATCGATATATAGTCGTACGTATTTACTATCGCCGTCGCTAGATCCCCGGTTTTAGGTAAAGCTAACTTTAAGGTATCGCTAAGCCTTATAACTAATCTACGAACAACTATAACTATAGTTATCTATCGCTCTTACTAAACGTTAAAGCCTTAGCGCCCGGACGGGTACTAGGGTTAGTTAACTATAGTTACCTACGATTTTCGATACGAATATACTATTCCTATATAGTAACGACATTCTAGCTAATTCCCTATAACTACCCGTTCTCTATATTTCTATATCTTATTATATACATTTAATATCGTCGTCGTAATATACGTATAATCGTATAAGGTAGACTTTAAGGTATCGCTAAGACTAGCTAGATTACGCCCGGAATAGACTATATTATACGTAGTACTCTACGTATAATCCGTAGTAGAAGTAGGTCGTAGTAGCCCGTAGTAATAGAAAACCGTAGGAGTAGAGACCCGTAGTAACTATAGGAATAGTAGCCGTAACCTATAGTACCCCGTAGTAGTAGGTACCCGTAGTAGCCGTAATAGATACCCGTAGTAAAATATAGTAGTAGTAGCCGTAAGCCGTAGATATAGTATTAATAGTAATAGATACCCGTAGTAGATATAGGTAGTAGGAACCCGTAGTAGTAGGAACCCGTAGTACCCGTAACCCGTAATAATAGATACCCGTAGTAAGTTATAGTAAGTCGTAAGAATATCCTATAGTAAGCCGTAAGAGTAGGAACCCGTATAAGTAGATATCCGTAGTAGTAGAAACCCGTAGTAATCCGTAGTATTATAGATCTATAGTAGTAGAAACCCGTAGTAAAGAACCCGTAGGGTTCCGTAGAGACTATATTCCGTAGTAAGTAAGCCCGTAGTATCCGAATCCCGTAAGAGTAGTAACCCGTCGAGTTAGTACCTAAAGAGTAGTAGCCCGTTACGTTTACGTAGTAAGAGAAGGGGTAGAAGGGGAAGCCCGTCCCGGAAGGGAAGATAAAGAATAGTAATTATAGGGGTAGAGACACGTAACCGTACGAGGAGTTAGAGAGGGTAGAGTATAGTAGAGAGCGTAACCGTAGATAGAGAGGAGGGAGGGGGAGGAGAGATAGAGCGCGTAACCGTAAGGGGAGATAAAGAGAAGTCGGGCGGAAGAGTAAGGGGCGTAACCGTAGGAGGGAGTATAAGAGTAAGATATTATAATAGATAGAGAGAAGGGAGTAGTAGGATAGAGGAGGAGGCGTAATAATAGGGAAGGTAGGAGAGAAGTAGTAGTAGATATATTATAGGGAAAGTAGTAGAGAGAGGAGGAGAGGAGGGGAGTAAAGGGATTAATTATTAGTAAGAGTAGAGATAGAGAGAGGAAGAAGAGAGAGCGGAATAGACGGGATAGAGAGAAGAGGATTAGTATAATAAGGAGAGATAGTAAGAGAGGAGAGAGAAGGATAGATAGGCGATAGGGGAGAAGTAGAAGAGAGGATAAGAAAAAAGAGGGAGTAGAGTAGAGGGAGAGTAGTATTAGGAAGGTAAGATAGTAAGGAGAGTAGTAGAGAGGAGAGGAAGAGAAGAGAGGGAGAGTAGGGGAATTAATAGAGTAATAGGAAGGAGGGAATAGAGAGGGTTAGAAGTAGTAATAAGTAAAGAGAAAGATAAAGTAGTATATTTATAGGAAGAGAGCGAGGGAGGGAAAGATTTAGATTTATAGAGAGAGGAGGGGGAGAGGGGCGAGTTATATTTATAGGAAGAGAGTAAGAGAGGGAAAGATTTATAGAGTAAGGAGGGGAGGGGGAGAGTTAGATTTATAGAGAGAGGAGGAGGGAGGGAGTTAGAAAGAGGAGAAGATTAAAAGGATTAAGTAGTAAGAAGGGAGAGGTAGGAGAAGAGTAGTAGAGAGAATAGAAAGATAGTAATAGTAAGAGAGAAGAGTAGGGAATAATAGTTAGGGAAAGGTAGAAAGGAAAAGTAGAGAGTAGAGAAGAGTAGGGAAGAGAGGATAGTATTAGATTAGTAAAGGAGGGAGTAGAATAAAAGAGAGATAGAGAGAGGAGAGGATAGTAGAGATAGAGAAAGTTATAGAGAAGGAGAGAGGGTAAGGGAAAGGTAGGATAGGATAGAGTAGCTTTAATATTAGAGAGGGATTAGAAGATATAAAGAGTAGGGAAAGAGAAGGAGAGGGAGAAAGAGAGTAAGGATTAGAGAGTAATAGATATAGAGGGAGATAGTAAGAGAAGAGAGAGATATATTTAATAGAAAGAGAGAAAGAGGAGAGAGTATTAGAGTAAAGAGAAGAGAGAGGGAAGTAGAAAGAAGATAGAGAGTTAGAGGAGGATAGTAGGGATTAGAGAGATAGATTTAGAAGTAAAGTAGGGGAAGGGTAGGATAGAGGAAATAGAAGAGAGAGAAGAGAAAGAAGAGTAAAGGTAAGGTTAGTTAGAAGGGAAAAGGAATAAAGGATATAAAGAGTAGAAGAGAGTTAGAGAATAGATAATAAGAATAAGAGTAAGGGTTAGGGAGTAGAGGATAAAGGTAAGAGTATTATAAGGAGAGTAAGAGGAGAGAAGAGTTATTATAGAGGAAGGTTTAGAGAATAGAAGATTAATTATAGAGAGAGTAAGAGGAAGGAAGAGTAGTAGGGAGTTTAAGGGAAAGGATTAAAGAAAGAGAGGGGAAGGAATAGAGAGTAAAGGATAGGATAGAGGGAGGGATAAGAAGGGTAAGGATTAGGGGGAGTAGAGTAAGATAGGATATAGAAGAGAGTAGATAGAAGAGTAATTATAGAAAGTAGTATTAGGGTTAGGGTTAGGGTTAGGACGTCGAAGCCTATAGGCCTATCCGTACCTTTCTATCCTATAAGTTCGTAAATTCTTCTTTAGCCTAGTTAGCGTACGCCTAGTTCACTATACGCGTCTTATAGTTACGCTACTCTATTATGCTTTAGATTGTTACCTCGATCTCTTCTATATCTTCGTCGCCTTCGTTAGGGTTAAAACATTCAATCTAACTAGTAAATTTAGTCTTAATAATAGCTACTATAATCTATCTCTAATTAGCGACGTAAAGCTATAGTACGTACGCTCGAATACTCGCTTCTTCTAAGTAGCGACTTAAATAACTCTCGAACTATACCTTTCCGTCCTTTTCCTATAGATATATAGAGAGTAACAATCTAGGCGAAGTCTATCGGAGGAACCTCTCCCGTAGTAGTAAGACGTAGACGATATAATTAAGTAGTAGCTCTACGATCGAATTAGCGAGGAATCGGATATTCTCTTTATAGTTACCTATTTATTACTAGCCCTTATAGTACTAGATATATACTATTATATAGTCGAACTATATAATAATAGACTATCGCTACTACGTATTACGATATATTATTAAGAGAAATTCGCTCTCTCGTATAGGCTATCTACTACTAATATATATAAGAACGCTTAACTACTTTAGAAACTCTTATATAGTAGCTTCGTAACTAGCTATCGCGCTCTCTCTCTACGCCTATCTACCGGGTAATTGTTTATTCTTAACGAGGAAGACTCGATATAACTATTCGGATTGTTTAATTACTTTCGTTAAAGCGCTTTCTATACTACTAAGGGTCGTTACGTTATCTCTATACTAGGTAAAGTTCTAACTAATAGTATCGACTTTAATACTATCTTTAAGGAAATAAGGGCTTATATAGCGAAGATTCTTAAGACCTAGTATAAGGTCGTCGTAAAGGAGCTAATAATACCTATAGTACTTAGATACGAGTAAAGATAGGATCTAATCTATCTATAGTTTAGTATCCTCGTATATTAGTACCTCTTTACTTTTATCCTAAGACGCTTTATAAGTACTAACGCTTCTACCTAACACCTTAAATAGTAATAGACGCTATCTAAGGATCTCTCCTATTAGTATCTCTATAGTCTACTAAAGATACTAGTCGTAGTAGGCTTTTATAAGTTCTAATGTCTTCCTACCGCCTTACTATTCCTTTAGGGCGCTATTATAGAACATAAGTAATTATACGACCTAAATAATAGCTAAGAGACTACTATTAAAATTACTAGGTTCTATCTAGCCGTTCGTTAATGGTTTAATGCTTAGTATAGCGTAGAAGCTTAATAGAGGAGATTCGTACTAGCGAGCGCTAGTCGTATAGTAGATAAGAAGTATCTATAGCTCTAGAAGCCGTTCCTTAATTTCCTTTCCCTCCTTACTACCTTCCTTATTATACTTATGGATAGGGTTCGCTCGTCTTCGCTATACGATCTAGTAGATATCTTACTATACTACTAATTACTTATTAGTCGCCTTGATAATATCTTCCGGCCTCTATATATCGTCGTTATCTTTAGCTACTATACTAAAATAGTACTTATTAGGAGCGACAACTCTACTAAAGTATAACACGAATTAAAGTGCTACTCCGAAATAGCTTATAAGACTCTTCGGCCCTTTATATAGATCGAATAGTCTAGTCTTACTAGTTAGATCGAATTGTAAAGGCTAGAAGCGGCTAAGGATAACTCGGTATTAATAAGTTAGTATATAGTTAGGCCCGTCGAAGCATCGTCTATAGGTACCTCGTAATAGTAACTCTATTACGTCGATGATTATACGAAGACTACTCTTATCTCCTAGTAGAGGGATAGCGATCGCTATTTAAATTTCGTCTTTCCTAAGACTACGTATATACTTAGTAATACCTATCTCCCTTAACTAAGGAACTATAGTAGAGACATAATCGTTAAATCTATATACTCGATTAGCATTATTAGAAGCATTACGCTATACTTGTTAGATATCGTCCTCTTATACTTAGAAAAAGTCGTGTTATTAGGATATCTACGTTTCGTTCCTCCTTCCTCTTACTTACTTTACTACCTCGAAATATTTTTGCTACGCTACTACCTTAAATAGTCGTTAATATACGTAATCTTCTATCTATATCTTATTACTTAAATAGATTTTTTTCGACTAGGTATCGCTACTACGCTTCTACGAGTTTACCTAACTATATCTTTACTCGTAATACTCTCGTATCCTACGCGGGGTTCGATATATATATAAGTAAACTATACTATTAATACCCGAAGCTATATACTTTAGGCTATTAAAGTATATAGGTAAACTAGTAATAGGTAGATCGCTTAGCGAAGGATATATAATATCTAAAGGTACGCGGGCGAGTTTAGAAAGCTCTTCGACTCTTAATATAATATCGCGACGTTGTTATAGACTTAGGTATCTATAATATACTCTTAGATACTTGTTTAGCTATATCGGTATAACGGTATACTAACACGCTATACAAATTAGAATACGGTACTAAGAGTTAATATTAAAGAGACGAGTAAGATTATCTATATTAAGCAAAATAGAAATTTACTTACTCGCTACGAGAGTAGAGGAGTAATACTTAAATACTACTTATAAGGAAAGCTACATTATCTAGATAAAGCAAGCTATATACGTCCTAGAAGCCGATCTAATATATCGCTACCTCTTTCGCTAGGACATTAGTAAGGTGGTCTAAGAATTAGACGCTATAATAACACTTTATAGGGAATAACCCTATCCTAGTAACGCCCTATCGCTCTTTTAGTATAGATATTATATTTATTTATCGTACTATAGTTATATATACGTAACTAAGATAAGGCATATATATAATCTCGCTTTATCGCTTCCTTTAGTAAGAGTTTAGGGAAGTTTAGAGCTTGTTAAGGCAAAGGAATTATAGTAAATAAGAGTAAAGGAATTATAGTTATCGGCCTAACCCTTAGGGTTATATCTAACGTGAATACAAAGGAATTATAGTTATTCCTTTATCTTCTATCGTTAGGCTTCTAAACATCTACTATCCTAAGCTACCGTTCTACTAAGAACGTACTATAGCTAGAATCGCGGTACGATACCTAGGGAGCTAGTATCTACTTAGCGCTATCGTATAAGTCTATACTAGAATGTTAATCCATGGCCGCGGCGCCTATAACGTAGTACTATAGTCCTTAGTCCTATTAATAGTTAGTTAGTTATTCACTTAGACCCCTCGCGACCTTAACTAACTAACTAACCGCCTCCTCGTATACATAACTAACTACGCGTCGAGCCGGTCCGTTACTAACTAACTAACTACCAAGGCGCCGTAGGGCGGCTCGGAAATTAACTAACTAACTACCTCGGAGCGGTATAACGTCTCTACTAGGGCTAAATCGCGGGAGCGGCCCGCGGTTACGGCGGTCCAGAACTTATATACCTTCTATAAGCGGGTTAGGGCTTAGGTAAGCCTATACTACGTAGTTACGCAGTTAGTTAGTTAAAAAGCAGCCTCCTCGAGGCTATAACTAACTACTTCGACTAAGCCTTAAATTATAACTAACTAACTATTAAGCTTAGTTAGTTAGTTAGGCTTTTGACTAGCATAAATAACTATTAATAGGACTAGTGGTCCTTTATTATCGTTCTGCTTTACTACGTCTAGGAGAGAGTATACGAGAGAACTATAAGTGGCCGTAGGATACTCGCTATCGAGATTATCTCGTTTGTCGGCTTTCTCTAGATAATGGTCCTACGGGAAGGTTATATAGGATTTGGTATGCCTTAGATAAAGTATAAAAGCGACCTCGAAGTATATATACTAACTTGGCTCTAGACGATCCGGTAGTTATAGGAGGTGGAGAGCTTAGGACATAGTCTCTCTAAGTAGCTATAGCTACGACTACTAGCTATATATAGGACTATAGGTATCGTAAACGACGTAGCTAGGGCGATAATAGTAGTATAGGCTACTAAGGAAGGGGACCGTAGCGTTTATTTACAAAACTATCTAAATAACTAAGGATACGCTAGGTAGGAGGTATAAAGAACCTCGATAAATACCTACGTAGAAGACGGTGAAGTTAGTTTAGGAGGGAAAGTTCTAAGGGAATAGGGGGACTTCTTATAAATCGCCTCCCGTATAGTTCCTCTATAAGGTATAAGATTATAAAGCTAGAGGAAAGAAGAACTATAGATATCCTTTAAGGCCCTAAAGGGTATATAAGGCATTATTAAGAAATATATAGAAGATTTCTAAGTCCTTAGCTACTAATCTATACGTTTACTAAGGTATAGCCTAGATATATAGTATAGCGTATAATATTACTCTCCTTAGGTACTACTACGGATATCGGACTAGAAACCCGTAGCTACTAATCGAAGTTACTACTACGATTAATAGCTAGCCGTATAAACGCGTTAGCTATATAGCACTTTATCGTTTATAGGATACTATAGTATAGCGTAGTCGTCTATTAAAAATGTTAATATATAGTCTAGCCGTAGGCCGTAGCGTGCTTAAACTTACTTACGAGATAAAGTACTTTAGTAGAAGAAGACCTACGGCCGAAGTTATAAGAGCGGACCTAGTAGTATAATATAACGTAGGGAGCTAATATCGTCTTTTATATAGTAGGCGCGGGTACTACGTCTAAATTTCGCTCCGTACTTATCCTTTACGGCGTCGTATACTTAGATCGTCCTTATTCTCCTTAGACGCGCGAGATTAGTCTTATAATAAGTCTTCTTTAATACTTTCCGTATAATAATTATATTTCCCTTAGAGGTAATCCTATATCGCTTTATCCGAATCGAAGCTTCTATAGTCTTAGCCTAGCTTCCTATTATAGCTAGAATAATACTAGAGATATCTATATAAGTTATATATACCTAAAGCATTATAACGCCGTACGAACCTATATCTATATTAACCGAGTACGTATTTAACGACCTTACTAATGTTAGCTAATTAGAAGCGCTAGTATAGTCCCCTATCTTTATAGCTAAATATCGTTAGCATTTAGAAAATAAGGTAGCTTTACTATATAGATCTTCTATTATTACGTTTAAGCTACTTATAAGGTTAATACCGAGGATCTTAAAGCTTTTAGTTAAACTTTAAGCTAGCTATATAGTAGTAAGCTAGCTATATAGGAATAAGCTAGCTATACGGGAGTAAGCTAGCTATACGGGGGTTAGCTCGCTAATATATAAGGAACCCTACGGTAATCTTTACTACGAGACTCTACTTACGGATATCGCTAAGGTTGGCTAGCTACTAAAGATCGGGTAGAAAGTAACGCTATATTTGCGTATACGGTAGTAAATACATAATATAGGACTACGGTACAATAGCTACGCATTTCTAGATATACGCTATAGAGGTTCCTTACTTAATTAGTTATACTATTATCCTTATATAGTTTAACTATTCTTAGCTAGCGTCTTAATAGCACGCGCGTTACGAAGCGTAGAGCGGAGCCTATATTTACGTAGTAGGATATTAGGAACTTCTAGCCTTTAAGGGAGTAGGAAGATATTTAAGTAATAACCTTTAATTATGCTATATAGTAGGCTTTCTATATTCACTAGATTGTTATAGACGATATATTACTCCGCCGCGTAGTCTCGTAGCCTCGCTAAGAGCTCCTCGCCCTATATTAAAACAATTAGTACGTTTACTTAACGATAAATTAGTTAGATTATCTACTAAGGACTTTATAGCTTCTTATATACCCTAACCTACTACTCTAGCACCTTCTACTATAGAATACCTCAAACATTCTAGATATATCTATATCGTAGTAAGGTTATATCCTTATCTTAGACCCTATCTCGAGGTATAAGGGGTACTACTCTATATAGTTTACTATACCGTCGCCGCTACGGAGAACTCGAGGAAGCTCGTAACGTTAAAATATATACTATCGAGGCGGTAGAGCTAGATATAGCCCGGCGTAATATATAATATCTAGAGACATTTTCGCCTAGCTTAGGTCTATTATATAGATAAGATCTTAAGCGGTTTACTCGGGTAGTCGTAGAGATACCGCCTAAACTATACGAAATAAAGGTATTATAGTATAGTACGTAACCTACGGGCGTAGTCTTATAAATTCGAGTAGAGTTATACCTTTCCGTCTCTTACGACCTCTATAGGTCGTATAACTAGGTTTTATAACTCGGAGGACGATAGGTAGGAAATATACTATATCTTTACGTCTACTAGTCACTTTCTAGACGCGTTATATAGTAGCTTATCGGCCTAGACGCATTTCTTATAATAATTAAACCCCCGAGTTCTCCGTAGCGGCGACGGTATAGCAAACTATATAGAGTAGTAATTCCGTAATAGGGAGCTTAATACGTCGCGAATGCTATTTAGTAGTCTTGTACTAAGACTATTAATAACCAAAAAGAAGTAGTAGAAATAAAACTCGACGAATAGCTAGGAGTTGTTACACTATTATCGGTAGCTATACCATATAGCCCAAGTAGTGACCTACACTATAGAATAGGAAGAGGAGTCTTTTTACATAAGCTTAAGTATAAACATAGGGTTATAACGAGACCCGACCCGCTAGATCTATTACCCGTCTAGGATGGACGCAATGAAACCCGATTCGCTAGAGCTCTCACCGGTCTATACACGTCGAGCGGGGCTGAATTACAAATGTAGTTAAAAAAATTGAATAGCTGCCTTCTTATAAGGGAGCTTCCTATACCATAAACTACTAACCGACTATTACTTACTATTTCTAGAATCTCGACTTGCTAGATTTGAGCATACTTATTCCTTAAAGCTATCATACGGCGCACAAGAAGTTAGAGAATCAATGGGCAACCTCTGCATAGTAGTATCAAGTCGAGCGTGTAGGAATCCCACCCTAGGCACCTGTATCAATTATCCGCTCGCTTACCCTGGATGCGAAAGCTTGGCTGAGTAGCCAATCACAATGCGTAATTGCCCGTACACACTTTGGTTTCTTTCTTGCGGAACTGGCTCACCGTTAAAATACTTGCTATAGGGTGAGATGGCAGTTCAAGCAGTTCAGAATACCGCATACTATGGCCGCCGCTACCTTCCTGACTGCTGTCATGTTTTCAGTTCGAGACAGAAACGTTGTCGTGAGTCAGCATAATAAGAAGAGGGAAGCGGAGCATGTACGCATGCAGGTCGCTGCAAGAAGGTGTCGGGTATATGCAGGATCCATGCGCATGTGAGACATGGCCAAAACCACGTCTCGGAGGACATAAAGTACACTTAGAGCATTCGTTAGTCGACCTGACTCTTTCTTCACTCGGGCTCGATCAACCGTTATAGCGACAATCTGCGAAGACTGCGACCGCACCTTTGGCACAAGGCGAGCCTTGAAGCAGCATCTGCAAGATTCGCCGGTCCACGCGGTCACGTTTGACTGCTACGGGCCAGGAGACTATGAACTGGCCGTGAAGCTTCTGTCCAGTGGAGCTGTGAAGCTGAAGCCGCTGATCTCCAGTGTGACACCGTTTGAGCGAGCAACAAAAGCCTGGGAAAAGACCAGCAGAGGGGAAGGCATTATGAATTTGATCCAAGTGGACAAAGTAGTATGAAGTATAACGTTGATGGGGTAGAACGGACTTCTGCTGGCGAAGACTAGATGGCATCATTCAGTCCTTCCGTCACTTGCGTCTCATTCGCGATATGCTATGTGGACGAGCAAAGCCGGAGCACTTACGCGGACGATGCCAACGGTCGTAAGGCCGCAGCAGGATACATGAAGCGTGAGTTTCTCTCGAGGACGGGAGTCTTGGCCAGCGGTTGGAACGAGGAGAAACGGGACGGCATCGCATTCGAAGTGATAGCCTCAGCATAGCATTCTCAACTGTCCACAATGAAGACGGCCGTCTTCAGTCTTGTATAGCCAATATGTAACAGGGTGTAATCTTATTTGTTTGTGTCGCAGCGATAGCGCTCATTAGAGTATCTGCCGAGACCTGAACAAAACGCTTGAATATACTTCCTGCATGATGTCTGGTGGAAAGACGATAATTCGCGATGTTTTCCAATGCTTATTTCTCCCGCCTGATCGACTCTGACGTGTCGCACTTGCTGGCGGGCCATGTTCATGGTTGCCGGATCACGTTTCGCCATGTCTTGTCCGGTCCGTGACGGATGAGCTCTCGTGCTGTCGATGTACTTGTGACAATGCCAGCCAAAGTGGCAGCTCAAATTGGAAATCTCGAAGATGTGGTCATGGTCTCAGCCTTTGGCTTTCGGTATAAGACAGAGATCGTACGAGGGCGTACTTTGAGAATTGCATCACTTGCATGAACGTATGAACCACCCACCGTCCTCATATCGAAGCAGCCTGCAGGATGTCCAGACCAGTTCTCGAACCCAAGCCCCGCACAGGTAGCCCAGACAAGTCATCCCGGGATCTATTCAGTCTTGCCGAAAGGACAATCATGAGTATGCATCCAGGTCACGTTATGGATAAAAGGCTCTCCACCCAGTCATTTTAGTGCCTGACCGTTCATTACATAGTAAGTGGCGGCGTTGGAGCCGTGGGCTCAACGACCGCACAAGCCATACTGGAGAATGGAGGGGATGTGATCTGCATTGACTATCACGAAATACCTGATGAAAATGTGTGGTGTAAGTCTTCCATTACCGTTCTAATCGTCCCTATTAGTGTCGAGCATTCCTCTGACTACCTGTTCTCCTTCGTGCAGCCACCATAGAGACAGCTGCGGAAAGACATGGAGGTCAGGCTTGGTACTACAGTGTGGACATAACTAAGGCATTTGCCTTTGGACATATTCTTGAAGGGGCTGTGAGCAAGACTCGGTATCCACTTCGAGGCGTATTAGCCTGCGCTGGTATCTCGGGTGAGAGTCTCGCCATCGACTATTCTATGGATGCTTTTCGAAGAATTGTCAACGTTAATTTGAGCGGCGCTTTCATTTGCGCTCAAGCAGCAGCCAGGCAGATTGTCAAGGCGGACGTCTCTGCAAGCATTGTCTTCATTGCCAGCATCAGTGCGCACAACAGCAACAAGGTTAGTCTAAAGTATCGCTCCTAAAAACCATGATTCTCTGGTCTTGACCGACTACTAGGGGATCAATACTGCAGCCTACAACTGCTCGAAGTCCGGAGTACTACAGCTGGCGCGATCTTTGGCTGCCGAATGGGGCGCTTCTCCAAAGTACCCCCTCATAAGAGTCAACACCCTGAGCCCAGGCTACATTCGCACCCCATTGACAAATGGGGCCCTCGCACGTCCTAGCCTCGATGCGGAATGGTCCAATGATTATATGAAGGGACGTCTCTCTTACGTTGACGAATACAGAGGACCCATTCTGTACCTGCTCTCGGACACAAGCAGCTTTATGACAGCTGCAGATTTGATCGTCGATGGTGGACACACTGGATGGTAGACCTAGGGAAGGAAATTGAGCACAGTCCTGGGGCAACATCCGTATGGGCGTTAGAGAACGCTAGCTGATCGCCAGTGACCAAGTATCCAAGCGTCTTGTTTTATCCATTTTTTTCCGAGCAGTGTGGCTTCTGGCTCATAGTGCTATCTTCAACCTCATGAGGATCGAGCTGGTAGCCACTTGGGATAGCCTCGCCAAAGATCTTCTTGGGGATATCACAATGTCAATCAAAAGACTGGATCTGAGGGTCTAGCACTTCCATCGTAAATGACATTTCAGACAAGTAGAAGTTAGGGGGTTTGAAGCGCGAAGGGAACCGTACTGTTGCCTTCGCCGCCATTCATAGGACGCCAGCAGTCAAGATTAGAAACATCATTCTCTTGCCTCGGCTTTCATTGCACTGCCTGGATCTCACTGAAGCGGGCCTAGGCCGTTTCTCGGAGCGTGGCGCACCCCGTTGGAGTAGGTGCCATAGCCCCCTCTGCCGTTTGGTGAGTCTTGACGATACACTGCCAACTACACCTACCTTAGCAAGGCATATCGTTGCCTTGCATGTCTAGCCCGAATGGTTTTCTCATCACAAATCACATCAAAGGGCCAATAAGAGAACCCAGGGAGGGTATCACGCAGGCTACATCAGTCCCCACCAGGCTGCAGGGTGTGCTTAGAAGAAAGCGAGCCCGCCGTAGTCCAGTCGGATAGCCTTTAATATCACCGACGTGCTGAGGACTCTCGGGACCTCGATCGTACAGTAGAACTATAGATTCACACTGCGCTTCTGCTGGAAACTACGCCGTTCTTGGCAGACATGAATGACCATCCAAGTCGTATCGTCGCACTGTCGCAACGCAGATGTACGTTCGAGCCTGAAGCGTCGCTGGTCGGGGACTTGGGCGCAGCTTCCGGTAAACCTCTAAGAATTGCTCGCTCGGGAGCAACCTGACGTCCGCCTACTTTATCTATTTCGTCCACGAACGATGTGCCGGTGCTGCACATGTCTGACCGCAACGAGAATGTGAGGTCATGATTGATGGTGGCTCAGCACTAGAGAATCTAGTGCCAAGAATCAGTTTCCCTTTTCAGGGGATATAGGCCGAGGAACACAACTCCACTCCATCAAGGCACTAGATTAACTCGTCAGCAATCCTAGTCCTTTCCCGGCAGCATCTTCTCACATAATCGTCCGTGCTTCCTGATCCCTCAGCATGTCCCGGCGGGGAAAGCCTAAGCTGGTGAAGCCTCGTGCGATTATCCATGGCGGGGCAGGCAATATCACCTTTTAGAACCTCCCGCAGCACGCCTACCGGATATATCGTGAAGCGCTACTGCACATTCTCCAAGAGGTGAATGACTTACTTGCAAAACCCGGTGCCACGGTGATCGACGTAGCGACCCACGCCGTCTTGCTGCTTGAGAACAATTCTATTTTCAACGCCGGCCATGGCGCCGTATACACCTGCGCGGAAACGCATGAGCTCGAGGCTTCGGTCATTGTCAGCCATGGATACCGAAAGCGAGGAGTGGGTGTCATGAAGGTCACTCGAGCGCAGAACGTATGCCAAGTCTTCGACGCGTGGCGTCGAATAGTAAGGTGAAGTAAGCGAAGAAGGAACTCGAGTTGCCGGTCGTCTCTCTGGGAACAGCGGATATGATTGTGCAGCCTAATTCGTCAGTGCCAAAAATATGGCTATATAGCTGTTGGCGACGGGAAGCAGCGGCCTGTTTGACGTTAGCTCAGCTTTGATAGGAGGGCTCGAATGCTGTATCAAAGATGGAACCCCACTGTGAGACGAACTTCGCATCCCAGAGCGCGAGCAGCGAAGAGACGCGCAGGCAAGGTGGGCAGGTAGACTCACAGTAGCGTGTATCCTTCCTCGAAGGGGCAGACGCAGTTTGAGACGGAATACAGTACATACGGATTGCTGAGCAGCCCGATCAGCATCGTCTTGAGGCGTGGGCCTGCGAAAGGCGGATTCTACGTCGCCATAATGGTCAGGATTGGGTTCATCTCGCTGCCGTCGCGCAGCCCTGCGCTGCTGAAGTGCCTGACGGCGGGTACGGCATTGTTGACAGGTCTTCAATACACGTCCTGTCGCAATGAGGAACTCGATTCGGGGCTGGCGCTAGGTGCAAGCAGAACAGCGTTCCTCGTCAGTTTCATCTCAAAGGTATAGACGATAGACCACGCGCCAAACGATACGGAGGAGATTGGATTGTGTCTCAAAGGGAGGGTCGAATTCTGTCTCAAAGGAAGGTCACGTGGCGTCGGTTTTAATGGATGAATAAGAGCGTGGCTTGGCAAGACCCTGAAATTTAATGTGTAGTAGTATAGGTCCGAGTTTGCTCGGACAATTAACGTCTATTCCCGCGTGCCGGGACACTTTTCGCTCTTTATTTGATAGTCGGCCATGCACCCAGGTTTCGCCGTATCTGCATACCCTACGCTCTTTTACACGCCTTCAAGTATCATTCTGACCTATGTGTACGTTATGTTACCTTGCGCTTACGCCGGAACCTCAAATCCGCCTTCGTGGTCAGCTCAATGCTTGAACTTCAGACCAATTGTGCATCTTGCTGGCAGACAAGGTGACGTTGGAACAGAGGTTGAGCGCTAGCCAGGCACATAAACTACAAGACACGACCACCAGCTGATGCCGTTGCAGGGATGTGAATGTTATGGATCAAAATCGGACAATGGATATGAGAATTGGAAAGGTTTTTTGCGGTAGCCTTAAGCGCGATTCGGCTGTCGAAAACTTACTCTCAATCGAATAACACAATTTGTGTCCGACGTCGGCCTAGTGAGTCCGCCGAATGATTCAACAAGTTGAGCACTTCCCGAAAGCGCCTCCTGCATATTCGGGTTGTGCATGTAAGCACTGCCTGTTGCGACAACGACTTCTGCTCACAAAACTGACTGTGGCTTTGGTACATTTTGCCCAATGAAGCTGCACATCCAAACCCTTCCGTTTCTGACACCGATGCCCACTGTTTGTGCTGTTGTATCTGTGCACGAAGGCCGACATTCTGACGGAAGCCATACGATGTTTGAAGAGTTGTACTTTATCCACAGTCCATCTGCACTCATCCCCGCACCCGGACCTTTGACGTGTCGATGGTCTTCGATCAAGGACAGCGAACGCGATGATGAGGAAGCGTCCAAAGGGAGAGACCCGATGTCGGTATCGAGGGAGGACCCTGTGACGTTGAAGGAAATCGAAGATAGTGCTCGAACAACCTCGAGCGTTCGCAGGCACTGGCCGCTGCTCGCATTCCAGATCTTGACCGTCTTGTCTAAGAACGCTGAGGCCAGGCAAGACGAGTCGGCGGAAGAGACCACTGAGCTCACGTGACTGCTGTGGCCCTCCAGTTTTGTAGACAGGCACTCCTGTCTTCGTCTACAGCGGGCTTCACACTAATCCAGGTCGTTATCTCGTGCCGGAACCAGCGCCAGATAACACTCCGCTGTGGACCGAACGGTAACGCAGATATATATACCTGTAAAGGATGAGTTTCTATCATCTGCTCGTGAAACATTATAAACCGAAGTACATCTTGCACAAGTTCCGACAATGCAGATAAACTGGATGTTGCCTGGCTTACGTTAGTACATATGCTGATGGGATGACAAGCTGTAGCTAATACCTCTACCAAGTCCTCCAGTTCTCCTATGAGGATAACACCGTCTGACATGCCTCGACAAAGGCTTAGAGTCTCTAGCCAGTAGAGGCACTTGCTTTGCAGAAAGTCATGAATTGAGTATAAATGACGATGTGAGTCAGATTAGGGTTACGGTTACGGTTACGGTATGATCGGTGTTTCGCGCTGTATCTTCGCATTGGTCAAAGAAGTGATCGACAGCCCGGCTAATCTCAGACAGCCGCCGCTCATCGTCCGCAGAGGTGTAAAGGACTCTTGTCCCATACTGGCCGAGCTCAAGGCGCTGGTCGTCCCAGGCCGGGCTTTGGCTGAGGGCCTGCAGGAGCCGACGGTCCACGCCGTCGAACGTGGCTACCCAACTGGTACGACGCATCCACTTACTGATGAGTGCCAGGTCATCGATTCCTGTGTCTGTCGTACATTGCTTGTGAAGCCCCTCGTCGAGCCACTACTTCTCCTCCTCGTGCATTGCGGCGACTTGTCGCCGGCGGCGAGATGAGGGATCTACGTTCGGGATCACATCTGCCAAAATCTCCGAATGTTGAACGATCCAGAACCCTCCCGCTCAGTTTGACGTCCAATTCTGTAACTGTAGATCGGTATCCAGGCTATCTCGGAGCCAGTGCTTGCGATCGCTCTTGCAACGATGCGTCTTCGACCAATGCCGATGTACCAGCTCATGACTGATCGAACGATACTTTCAGTGCCTACAGGCGCCGACTGAGTGAATACTGACGTGCGGATGAGGTAGGCGATAGTCACGATGTGGATCAAGTTGATTCGGATCTGGAAGCCTCAGGTGTTTCATGAATGCGCTCAACCCTCTTCTAGCCTGCGCGTCGATATTGTGCTTGTCACCCAGATGTCTCGACACTCTTTCACCCTTCGTTTGGAGGGCATCTTTGCACAAGAGGCAGATAATGGCTTCCGCTGCCTGGTTCCAATGCAAGCCCAAGGCAGTGAGTTTGCAGTGGATGTCGCGTTCTGACAGAGCGTTCCAAGCCTGCGTCGTTCTGCCTCTACCTCTGACTGTAGATGCTGCCGCGGCGGGCATTGTCCTGACATGGACCTTTGGGTCAGTGAAGGAGTGCAAGATTACTTCGGGGAAAGCGACGCGTTCCAAGGGCGCACCAATTGTGCGAGCGGGAGTCACCGCGTTCCAGCGTGGAATATCTGAGTAGGATCGAATGGATGGATCTTGCCAAACGATTCGACTTGCGATGACTGAAAACGACTAAGACCAATACGACACGGCCAAGTAAGCATGCAATCGGTGCCGTCGAAACACCAGCTGTGCGCCTCTCGTAGCATTGACTCCGTCGCACTCATAATCCTCCGGAGATCGCTATTTTGTTCTAGTGAGGGTGTGGTGATCGCTGCTCTGAATTCGTCTTTCTTTAGACCTCGAAGATGATCCACAATACCTGTCTCTCTCGGCCAAGGCACGACTGTTGATCGATGCTCTTCAAACCCCTGTACACGATTGCTATCATCCGCAGCATTACGTTCCGCTTTGGTGATATCTTCCCGCTGACTTTAGAAAAACGCCTGCTTGCTGTTTGCCCTATCCTCGCTACGAATGACCCTGTCTTTACCACTGACTTCGAAGTATCTCTTTCAGCTGGCTTCCTTGAAAAACTGCTGACAAGCATGGTCGTATGTCCAGATCTTGTTGTTAGCGTGAACCTGCTTTAAGCGAGCGTTGCTATCACGTCTCTGTTGGTTAATACAGCCATGCTTCTGCGCGCAGTGTTGTCGGATTTGACGCGGTGTTCGACATATATAGCCGCATCGTCCGGGCTACTCGGTCTCGCTGTTACACCTAAGTCCATCGAAGTAGATCGGTAGCCCGTCCACTGGACTGTCTGTATCTGCCGGGTAGATGACGTCCGACTGAACTTGAGCAAGCTCGGTATGTGCTTGTACCTCCAACACGAGATTCAGTCGTCGACATGGATCAAAGGTTCTGTGCTGATCTTTCAAGTGTCGGCGTATGTGTGAAGGTGGAATAGCGTATTGACAGCGTATACATATTAGGGTACGATACTTGTTGTCAATCTCGAGAAGAGAGGAGAAGTCATCCATCGTGGCCTTACCTATGTCAATATTTTGTTCGCGCGTTGCAGTCCTTACTACTTATATATTTTCTTCGCATGTGAGAGAGGCGTGTATAATAAAGTACTTGCAATTCTTAAGTTGATTAGTTCTATATCACATGAAGTACGTATGTGATTGGTTGGAGAGACGTGACGTTGCACCTCCGAGGAAGCGGAAATGGCCAGTGCAGTGCGCCTGTTGCGTTTTCTGCGACCTGATCGCCACAATTCTCATTACACTCACGTTACAGATGAAAAGCTGAAAGCTCGTATAGATCGAGTTCCGTATGTTATTAAGTACGTGTGAGAATATCAGGAGTATTGAAGTAATAGAAGGCAAAGGTGTAAGGGTAGAACGGACGAATGTGTAAGGGTGAGTCCACGAATGCTAACCCTAACCCTCGTATACAAAATCGAAGGTGGAAGTGCTTACATCGCAACCTCTAACTTAAGTATGTAGATTCTGGGATGTAAGACTCTCGGGCCGCACCTGCCAGACGACACATGAGTGAGTTTCACGAGACTGGACAGGTCGAATGACAGGGATCGTAGAGAAGGTCATTGCCAGGCGAAATCGAGACACCCTTCGATTGACTGGCGATACTCTGTGGACAGATTACCAGACTCCGAGAACCTATCTACCCGTAGCCTGCGCGGTCGTTGCTACGTATCGCTAGGCAAAGTTGGTACTGCTACACTACTGAATGTCTGAACTGTGTTGACCGACATGACATTATCGGAGTGATTTAATTCGCCAAAGCAGGTTTCTCAGGATGAGTAATGAGTCGTTAGCGCGCTTCCTTCGTTTCGAGTGATTGGAAGTCTTTTCTGCTAATCAATGGGCTGTAGACACTAGCTGATGAGGCCACCACAAAATCGTCACTAGTGCCAGAACTCTCCGAATCGAATGTCTGGAGAAGGTAGTCTGGACTTTCCGCGAGCTCTTCTTCGAGGTCATCATTCGCTAGTGGCCAAAAAGAGTCAGTCCGCTAAGGCATCTACGAAGTGCTTGCGACTAAGACGTGATCAAGCTCGATTGGTCTGTCACTCATTCTTAATTCGATTATCGCGCCTCCCTTATTGACGGATGCGTTCCGAATTTGCACATCCTTAGTCGGTCTGTAGGCGAGTCTCCTGACCGTAGTACGCTTCAGATTCGAGATCTTCATCGTAGGGCGAAGCAAGGGCCACTTCGTACAATGGATCGAAGGTATTGTGAATGTGCAGATCACCGCTTTCGCTCAACGCCTGCCTATAACATTTCTCCAGGATCCTCGACAATGCGTTTTGATCGACTGCAGCGGGCTCAGGGAAAGCCTCGACTATTACTTCGTTTTGTGGCTCAAATTGTGACAGCAGGCTGCGTACATGGTGACTTTCATGAGATAGCTTAATGAGGGTCGACCAACCGACATTGTATGTGGCCGCGTCAGCGAGTATTCAGTATGAGAGGAACGTAAAGTGGCCTTAGCTTCGTCGATAGCTTTGTCGATAAGCACCGCAGTGGTAAAGATATTGCGTAACATAGTCTTGCAGCTCATATCTCCCTTGTGATTTCTCATCCAATTGGCAGCACTCCGTGCTCGCGACATTGCATATCCTGAGCGGAAGTCTAGAGCACCACTTCGTTCTAAACCCCCGCCGGGTCGAACAATCTTCCCTCTAGAAAGACCGCCAAAGTCAGTCCTCAAGAATACCTGACCATTGCACCGGATCTCAAACGAGAGCCCGTTCAGAGAATTCACTGGACTTTTTAGAGAGATGAGACTCGCCACCAATGCGACCTCGATTGTCACACAGAATGAAGCTCTGGCTGTCGATCTCCCATCCGTACTTCTCCATCTCATACATCCCCGGTAATGGTGCACCAGCCTAAGAATGTGCAGATCTCAAGGTAGTTTGCTTATGAGCTGATGCAGACGACAAGGCGCGGATGACTAAGGGCGCTGGCTATAACGTGGGGCACGGGTGCGTGGGACAAACTAGGGCGTGGGTCTGAATTGCGATAACTTAATACATACCAACTTCTACGCGTAATGTTCCAACCCAAACGCGTCCAAAGCAGTCCAAATGAAGGCAGCATATTGCTTGCTATATTAGCTTTCCAATCAGGCCAATTCAAAACTGTCCATGCAGCTGCAAAGATGTTCAATGTCAATTACAGAACCTTACACCGAAGAATTGATGGAGGCACTTCAAGAGAGGATTTTATAGCAACCAATAAGAAGCTCAGTTCCATAGAAGATGAAGTGGTTGTCCAGAACGTTCTCAAGCTTGACGCCCAAGGACTATCCCCTACACTCGCTCTGGTCAAAGAATTGGCAGACTCAATCTGTATAGCGAGAGGTGCACAGCCTGTTGGAGTAAACTGGGCTAACACCTTTGTCAAAAGTACTCCAAGGCTTCAAGTCAAACTTGGAAGGACATATGAATGTCAGAGGAAGCTTTGCGAAGATCCACAGATCATTACAGCCTGGTTTGAGCTGGTCAAGATCACAATCAACAAGTATGGGATCCTTCCAGAGGACATGTACAACTTTGATGAAGCTGGCTTTCACATGGGCCAGATCTCTTCTTCAAAGGTTGTTATAGATGCAGATAGACTAGGAAGGCCAAAGCAGGTGAAGCCTACAAACACTGAATAGGTCACTTTGATTCAAGGAGCCTATGCAGATGGCTCTACAATTCCTCCATTCCTAGTCTTGAACGGGAAGGAGCTAAATCATGCATGGTTTTACTAAGGCCTACCTTCAACCTGGACATTCACAGTTAGTGCAAATGGCTGGACTATAGATAAGATTGGCCT